>LR990921.1:25799751-26036820 GCA_905163415.1 Noctua fimbriata | reverse complement strand
CCTACATATTCAATGGCACCAACGACACCATAAATTTGATTTTGAATATTAATAGTGACCGGGATATTACACAAAACTATTGCATCTGAAAAAAAAAAAAAAACAACAGAAACAACAACAAAAAACAACAGCAAATTAACAACAGTACAGTGGAGTCGATATTTTTACACACTCTTACTTACGTTTTAGTGAGTGATATGTGATATTTAATACAACTAAAAATAATAACTTTTACGAATATTCCGCTTTCACGTCGGAGCGGAGCTCAGGGTTTGCTGAATATGATCCTATGAGTGAAGGCTCTGGTAATTACAGTGAAACCAGAATATGTTTTTGAGCCATGGTTTTTAATACATGTATTTTGTAATAATTTAAAGTTAATTTTACACTATTTAAGAATCTGGTAAAGACTAGTTGCTAAAAATGTGCATATGAAACTGTGAACTGTTTAATAAGAAGTCAATACTGTTGTAATGTCATCTGTGATTACTTTTAATAAGTTAATTTATGTACTAGTTTTTCTATGATTATTCCATAGGTAACATAATATTAGTAACATAAACGAACAATATTCTAATTGTTATAGTCGTTGAAAAACATCTGTGATTACGTGGATTTAATTAATTGCCTGTGATTATACCAAATAATTAAAGCGATTCATGCAAATTAATATTAGTGTAATGTAAGGTTCAATCAATATGATTTATTGAACGCGTATCTGTGATTTTTTAAGATTTTTAAGCTCTGTATTGTTATTGAGACATAGGTTGTTATTCCATGTAAACGAACTAATTTGTGAAATGTAATGAATCTGTGATTTTATTGTAATGTATGATTTTTAAGACTTTGAGCTATGTAGTCTTAGCGACACTAACTTGACACTTGTACGATTATCGACCTATTATGTATAAGTACCTAGTTATCGTTTATATAGTTTACCATATTGTTGATTTGTTTATTTTAATAAAGATTTACTCAATTTAAGCAGTATTTTTTATCCTATTTTCATGTAGAATCATGGTCACCCCATCAGTTTTAATGTATGTATATTTTAGATTGAATTTATCTTCTAAAGTATTGATACAGCAGAATTGCAATTTAGTTGAAAGGAATGTACTCCTATATATTATTCAGGAAGTCGAATTTTGTAAACATACACGGCTTATTTAAAAAGATATAGGCAACTATAGAGGGCCGTGCTGAATGAACTAAAATAGATTTATTTTTCACAATATAACAAGTTGTATGAGAAATCAATGCGGTACATATGTTACTTGCTAAACTTCAATTATTTTTTAATAGTTTTTGGCTAAGTATGTTTTGTCTTTTTTAGATATTTCTTAAAATGATTTTTTCCAGCACGGCCCCTTATCCACATCTATATATTATTTGTTATTATGAATTCACAATAACTGTTGCGGCACATATAACGTATTAATAGAGTACATTTCTTGAGTTATAGACATTTGTTAATACGGTATGTATTATTCAAGTTACATGGGGGGCCGTGCTGAAAGCGTTTGGCTGGCACGGCCACCTTTTTTTGCATATTTCTTCAAAAGTATAGAGGTACATTGAAAAATAAATCGGTACATATACTGCTAGAGGCGAGTACATTGCAATGGTGTACACCATAAATGCAAATTCTGAGGGGCCGTGCTGGGCAAACGTACATAAATCGGTGCATGACAAATTTTCCGACGTTCAAACATAGAATATAAAATCATATAAATCCGCAGCGGCTGCAGAGAACCTCAAGCGGCGTAAATATAGTAACCTTATTGTTAACTATATTTTCGAGCTGTTTGGGGTTGAAACTCTAGGACCGTGGGGTCCGAGTGCTCACAGCCTTTTCAAGGACATTTCTAAACGTTTAGTTGACTCTTCCCGCGACCCAAGGGCTGACTTTTACCTTGGCCATACAACGTGGCAACGCCGTTAGTCATATGGATACATTACCAGTTGACAGCGTTGAGGAGGAGTTTTTTGACGTAATTTTTTAAGTTTATTTTTAAGTTATTTAGTTAATATAGGTTATTTTAATTTATTAATGTATAATAATATAATATTTACTTCTACAAATAAGAACAAAATCATAGTGAACTTAAATAAAGGAGTTTGGGGCTCTGGCTTAGTTATAAAGTATGTTCAGTTTTGGTCCCGGTTGTCTTTTATTCTGGGTGATTTTTTAAACGTTGGCAACACTTTAAGAGCGTGTAGTAGTCATGAAAATTAACAACTTTTACTATGGCACCGACCATGAAATCGCGAAAAATATATCAGCTGCTCCCATACATTATTGGTCGCGTAACTCGAAAAAATGTAGGCAGCAGCTGATATTTTTTTCGCGACATTAAAGTATTGCCAACGTTTAAAAAATCACCCTGTATAGTACATCCGGTTAGGCTGGTAACCGAGCTCAACATAGTTGGCTAAAGGCTAGGCAGATGTATGATGATGGCTTGATGAGACAACTAAGATCCGCCGCAATTCTTTCTGCATCTGCAATTCGATCAGCGAATTATGATAGGTTTTAGTCCTAGGATGAAACTGCCTCAATCTTGCTCCGATATGGTGACAATCGCCCAGATAATGAAGATGTACCCAATTGAGAAGTCAGATCCTACGACATGATAATGTTGAGTCTCGCCGCCTCCAGACTTCCCGAGTTGTTTCGTTAACTTCACGTAATATTATTAAAGGAAACGCCAGACCCAGCGAAGCGTAGCACGAAGGTTCAGGAAAGTTAACGGAGCTGGCATTTCTGTTTGAAGAGTTCAAAAGGAACCTCACCGAAATATTTTAAAAGAGTGTTGGAGTTTTTTGTGATTTTTTCTAAGAAACTACAAATTCGCTCCGAGTGCGTCTGGCTTCTTCTGAGCGAGCGAACAAATTCTGATTCTCTCTGATTCTTACCGGCTCACATATAAACTATCTTCAATACGGGACATCCGTATGGACTATCCGTCCATTGGAGTATTTGAGGAAGTACATTAAATCGTACGGTCAGTATTTTTGAAATATCCGAATTTTGAAAATCTAAAAACTGTTGTCCGATCCTTGAATCAAACTCAAGACCCCACGCTTAGCCGTCCCGCCTGTCGTTCAAGCGTTTGCTGGGTACGCGGGTGTACGTCCCGCATTTCCAACATACTTAACAGTGACACCACACACATCAGGGGTGGCCCGCGGCGCCGATTGGCAAACGGGGCAGCAGCGGCTCGGCGTGACACAAGGAGTTTAACCATTTCGAATGCTATAAGTTTTGTGTATGTCTAGGTACCTACGGTTCTAACATAACCTTTCCTTATTGGATTTGACGTAGTCGGGTAAAACAAGGTTTTTCTTTGGTCAATGGGCGGTCAACTTAGCTGACCGGGCCACACAGCCTGAAAGTCTGACAACCAGTCTAACGAACCAAGGTGTAGACTAGATCCCAATCATTTGCTTAGCCTTTTTTCAATTATGTTTAGATACGGCTTCCAGTCGTAACTGGATGCTGCTTATTACCAGTATTTTACATAGAGCGATTGCCCATCTGACCTCCACTACCCAGTTAGTGCTGGGTAATACGCCAGCCCTAATATATTTGCTGAAAGGCTAGTCTTTGCCAACACAACAGACAGCCCGGAGTCTGTATTTGTTTAGCCCTATTCTACGGGACTCCAACATACCTGAGGAGATGTAGGTGTTGGTGTTCCTCTACCTGACCCTTTGTCTATTATACACAGAAATGTTTTAAAAAGTTTAATCTGAAATCATATGTCAATTTCGTCATGTTGTTTGTCCAGGGTGCGAACGCCAACAATGGGCGGGGCATTGTGTCGGCGAGTGAGGATGACATGGTAGACATCACGCCCGGCTTGCAGCAGGCGGCCGCCGGAAGCGTCAGCTCCACGCCTACCAGTCACGGCACCTTCCAGCTCTACGAGCACGGCGGGCGGCACTCCAACGCAAGCGCCAACTGTAAGCCTCATTTTCTTTCAGTTCATGAAACCCGCACAAAGTCGGGCTTAATGCCATGGGAGAATTTCATCAATGAAACGGAAAGCGTTCAGCACATGTTGGACATCGCTCCCACAGCCGGCGGTTAGGGGTATAGCTAGCAACTAATGATAAGTTATACATTCAGGCGTTACTTTGCGGAAATCCATGACATTAAATGTTTAGAAAACAAGGGGCCTATTAGTCCAGTAACTTTATACATCAGTGCTTTCGTCAAATCCGGTAGTTCTGATTTTTTTCAGACTTGTTTATGATGTTGGTCCAATGAATAATCCAAGTTTGTGACCTCGAGCGCCGAACGCAACTTTGTCAAAAATAGAAAATAAACCGCTAAAATTTCGTTTTTTTTTCAGATTTTGGCGATTATAACCCTATAGGACTAGTTTTTGATAGTACCTTTGCTACAATGTGGGACTAGAATTGTCTCTGTAGTCTTAAAAGTTTCCGAGATAAAGCCTTTCAAAGTTTATAATTTTTTCGTAGCTCACAATTTTTCACAAACTTGGATTATTCATTGGGCCAACGTCTGCAAAAAATCAGAGCTACCGGATATGACGCAGTGTACCCCGTACTTTCAGGCGACAAGGTTACTGGACTATATGGCCTATTCCAGAACATAATCCCAGTGTCAAATTTCAACCAGATCATTCTGTTCTGCCGTTCTGGCGTGATTGAGTAACCAACATCCATCCATCCAAACTTTCACATTTATAACAGTATGTACGTAAGAAGATCACGCAAAAAGCAAACCGTAGTAAATAAACGCGTTGCTAGTTGTATTGTTTGAAGTCTTAGAAAAGTAAATGAATGAATATTATTTCTGATTCAAGAACCTTGGCAAATAATCAATTATAATTGCGTATTTCCATCACACGGTTCAGTGCATATTAAATTGGTTAGGTTTATACTTAGATATTTTTTAACTACAATAGCAAACGTGTATGTATCATTATTGGTAAGCCAGTGACTGCTCAAATCATTGAAATGTATTTAATAATATTTTTTATTTTCAAGCCTACATCGCTCAATACTTCAGTTCCTCTGCGGGTAAGCTAATAAATTAGTGTTTGCCTGTAAGTTTTGTCATAGATTAGTCGTAATTTAGTATATATATGGAGTACATCATGGGCGTAAGCGGGGAAGGGATTAACCCTATATTAATCAAAATTTTAGCTTAATTATAAATCTATGTTTTTATAGAACGTAGACGTAGGCTTCGGGAGCTTAACCCCGCTCCTCATCAATTCGGACCCCTCCCGCCAGAAATATGAATACTACCCCCATGTGGTACATGCTTAATCATGGAACCTACTTCCAATCGGGAAAATACTGAACTCCTAACAACTCAACTTCAACTCTTCCTTAATAGCTTTTTTGAGAAGACACCTCAAATTTTACTGCCTTTACTCTCGAAATATTTTATTTTTTGATTAACTTTTCTCTAAAATTGCATTAGTAGTACGGGTTCTACTTTTGCACGATGCGTCCTCGGGTATATTTGAAAATATTCGATTATTCATCACCACTTTCATCCCCCATATCTAGTAAATGGCTCCACCGATTTTGATAAAACGTATCTAAAAACCATCGCCAAGAAACTAGCTTTCAAATAAAAAAACTGCATCCAAATCGGTTCACTCATTTAAGAGCTACGGTGCCACAGACACACACACACACATTGCGGTCAAACTTATTACACCCCCTCGGATGGATGACGGAATTCTTGGTGAAGCCAGTCTACTGTTATAAAACGATCAAATTGTGCGGGGCCAAATTCGATGGCTAAATTGTTCAGTAGAAGGAACCTATATTATCCTCCATTAATAAAAAATGTACTATTTTAATACAAGTGGGGAAACATTGTTTCCCACATTGTCGAAAACCGAGGCGAAATTCACGAATTGCGAAGGCAAAGCACGGGGATAAAAGCAAATTAAATCATAGTTTCATAATGACAGAAATGGTTTTCTTTCTGTTATTTTATTTCCTCGTAAGTGTTTTGAAAAACGTCGTTTGTTTCACTTGGGCATTTGTCGCTGCAGTTCTCGGCTCAGCTCCATAACAATGTGAATCCGCCTCGGCTACAATGACAAAGTTTACCCACTTGTATCAAAATGTAGGTACTAATGTGGAGGTTGCAGAGCAAATGAAAAAAAAACGAATTAACATAGAATTAATAAAAAGCCACCCCTAAGATGACCCACTGGCCGAAAGATGTTAATGGACAATTTCATAACTTTATAGACACTTTTAAGTGAAGTTTCAGTTTTATTTTGGCTTTATGTAGTGTTTAATCAAAATTATAAAAATGACAGTAAGTGTTCTGAGTGTTGAAGAACGAAATTTTATTGAACATTTCCATAAGATGTCTTCAATTTTCACATTGCAACGCTTAATTGTCTCTTGTAAATAAAGGTATTTACAAGCCCCCATGAAGGGTTCTCGTGGGCCTCACAACAATTTATTTTTCTTAAGTAGGGCTTAAGTTCTCAACTTCGACACCTTTTATTAGTTTTAATGCGGATGCGGTGAAACTATTCGTAAATAAAACACGACCGTAACAAAATAACAACGATGAATGAATCATAATAAAAATGATAGACTATCGATAAGGGGCTTATCGAATGCTGTTCTATATAACGGTCAGATTAGATTAGGTGTCAGTTATGTCCAGTGCGGTGTCAGTGCTCAATGTAAGCAGTGATTTTAGTGACGAGGACATGGAGCCAGTAGAACTAGAACCTGGGGACACGGATCCCCTTGTCACCGTAGATTATGTAGGTAAAACAATTGTTGTCTTTACGAACTAGTTTGTATTGCTACAGTAAATTAACCGTAAATCCTATTCTTCACGATATCTTTTGCTGTAAAGCGATTATTAGTATCAATCTCTTAAAAAGCCACGACAATATTGTACACCTAATCGTGCAAGTAGGTGCATTGTTAAAAATATACCACGTAGTATGATATTTGCACAGTTTACGAACTAGATAAAAGGGGCGTATAAGATGGAGGATTAAAATTCGAATAATGTTTACGTGCCCTTATACTTGCGTTATTAAATGACCGATTAACCGGTTTGCTATCAATCTGGTTATGTAGCTGGTAACTAACCCAGATTGAGGGCATATATTTGAATTTGAAAAACTTTCTTTACCAAATAAAATTTTGGTATAGAAGTCACAATTAAGCACTTCGGATATTGAAAGCTGGCCCTGAATATGATAATATTATATACATTTCGTAACAATTACATAGTTTAGGTGAAATGGTCGGCAAGAAGGCACGTGATCGACGTCGCTGTGTCGTCATCACCCGTCTCATTAACATCTCAAGGCTGTGTTGTGTTTTTCTTTCAAATATTTTCTACTTATAGCCTCAAAAAATATGGAGTATTTTAGTATTTTTACAGTCCAATGAATTTAGCCAACGTTAGTAAAATAAAACAGCACTTTTTTACCAAAAATGATTGTTGTTCTTATAAGTAAACCGTAAGTGATAAACAAAAAAATTTATTTCGATTTTTCAATACTCAGGTACTTAACTTCCATCTGGAGACATTAGTGAGGGGGTTTGGGCTCGGAAACCGATTGAAATTCTTAACAGGTTACGGTCATTGACCCAAACCAAAATCGATTTAGGTTAAAGGTTGCACTTTACTGGTTTTTACCGGTTTTTGCGGAAAACCGGCCTTTCATTAATTTTGGTTTTGGTAGTGAAAATTAACCGGTTAAAAAAGAAGTTTGATAGGGTGGGTCCCCGGCCGCCTTCACCCTCGCTCGCACGGTCTGGATGTTGCGATGTCATTAAGTTACAAAATTTTAGTCGCACGCAAGTTCGCAACGTTGTATTGGACGTCCTCAGATCTAATATTATTTTTCATAATATTTGCTGGGGTAATGTCAACTTGTTGGCAGTGTTAAAAAACTAGACGCAAAAAATTTACGAATTACCGAATTACGCGGTTAATTTGGGTGTTAAAACCGTTTGTGCTTATCTAACCTATATCATTTGAGTTACATAATACACAGTTCATTTTTTTAACCGGTAAATGAAGGAACGATATATGTTACCGGTATTCAACCGAAATTAACCGCTCACTTTAAACCGGTTCTGAGCCCTGGGTTTGACAGCTTTTGCTAAGAAAATTATTCATACTGTTGAACTTCATAGCATACAAGTTGTCTTTTGTTATTTTTGTGCTTTAAATGTTGTGCTGTTGTTATTTACGCTACAATAAAAATAATCAAATGACATTCGTTGAAACAAATCCCACCTATTTATTAACTCTTGGTAGTTTCTGTAGACCATCACTAGCAACACTTTGACGTTGACATTTTGAAATTTGACGCTTCAAGCTGCGTCTGCGTCACCTGATTGTCGCAATTTTGTTTTTTTGTTTTCTTTCATTCTCTTCACCTTTTCAATGGCTTATCTCTTCAGTACCGTTAATTAAGAATAAGCAATATATACTGTGATAGTAGTATTAATATAGTTGTAGCTTGTACGTTATTTATGTTTTTTAGGCGTAGAATCTAATGTTTAATTTTAAAGACAGTCGTTGACATTGGTGCGCTATTGTTGCAGGGGACGCAGTGCTTTTTTCCGGAATGGCAAGTAAGTTAACCATTCTATATTTACGTACATTAATTAGGAAGTAATTACTATAATTTGCTTCTCTGTTAAGTTGTTCTTTAGGCGAGACAAGCACAAGTCATGCACGGCCAATCGGCAGCCAGCTATAATTGTTTTTTTGTCACTCAACCGGTACAGATAATTTAAACGGTTATTTTATCATGACTTTCTTATGTTTCTAGTCTTTCATTTATAAAATGTTAAACATTTTAACAAAATCTCTCTAAGAAACAATTAAAACGTAACTTCCACCTGTTTTATTGATATTAGATTAAATCTAAATCAACAGCCATCTATGAGAGTTGCAAACAAATATGACAGGCACACATACACAAGCCATTTACTTGGCAAACATAATTAGGTATAGGTAGGTATATAGAATATGAAATGTGTATGGTTATGCATTATCATCTGCCTAGCCTTTTCGGCTTCCAGTCTAACCAGATGCAGCTGAATACCAGTATTTTACATGGAGAGAGTGCTTATATAACTTCCACAACCCAGTTAATACTGGGTAATATGATACTCTTTAGTAAACATGGTTGTCAGATTTTCGGGCCACTGACTATGTAACAACTCTCAAAGACTTACAAATGATTTCCGGGACCAATGGCTTAACATGTTTTCCGATGCATTGGGGGAATGGTGGTCATCCATACATGGACCTGCCTAGGCAAGCGCAGCTCAACCTAAAGATTGACCAGAGCGGCTGTTTTTATTTAGCCACAGGCTCCTGGAATAGGTAATGAATAACCACATTGATATATGAGAACATTGTTACTTTTGTTAAAACAATGAAGGACAACATTGTTAGAAAATGTCTGGGTAGAAATTAGGCTGACAACAGAAAATGTTGCAATTTCCAGTTTTTTGTCGAAGATCTTACTACACTAGTTATTGTTGAAGTAGGTTATGTTGAAAACAAATTGTGATATAGCTAAGCACACAGTAATTAATCCAAGTGGGGCCGATAAGGTCCTAGAGTCGTCTACTGTAGACGCTGTGTTACGCACACTACTTGATAAACTAGGTTTATTATTAGTTGGAATAATAGGTCCAATCTTTGGCAAAATTCTGAAAAATTCATCATATTTCAGGTGGATCTATTGCTGTTCTACAGCAACATATTTATTGTTATAGAAGGAATTGAAGCCATAATGATTATCTACTATTTGAAACAATTCATTTCTGTTTGTCTTATGTCTAAAATTCATAGAAAATTACCCATAGTCCTTCAATAGCTGCTTAGGGTCTGAATTTGTGCGGGTAGATGGCAATAGCCTCGCCCTCAATCAGATGTTATGACAAAGATTTGGGTGTACTAAACATACAGCTCTGCCGATCTCTTCAGGAATAACAGGGCTAATGTTATGTAATGTATTGTTAAAATGCAACCCATTGCTGTATTTATTGGAAGATTTCTTGAAATAGGCCATAGATTAATCATGTTTTATCTTGTTTATGAAATTAAGATTTTAAAGAAAGGTAAATAAAGCATGATAGTGATGTTGTATTAAAACTAGTAATTATATTAGCTAGGTAGGTGTGTTTTTAACTTCAACTCATATTGCACTTTGATTGTTCTATATTATATGAAAATTTACCAAAGTATCCTAATAAATTAAAGGTTTGGTCAAACCGGTACATGTAAATGGTAGACTCAGGACACTAGAGTCTGGCAGGTAATATATTGAAGTATCTGTCAGTGTCCAAGACCAAGGCGTTGCTGGCCCTTTCTGGGGAGCTGGGATAAATTGATCATTCAATTTACCTGATCTTTAATTTCATAAACAAGATAAAACATGATTAATCAATGGCCTATTTCAAGAAATCTTCCAATATATACAGCAATGGTTTGCATTTTAACAATACATCACATAACATTAGCCCTGTTATTCCTGAAGAGATCGGCAGAGCTGTATGTTTAGTACACCCAAATTATTGTCATAACATCTGATTGAGGGCGAGGCTATTGCCATCTACCCGCACAAATTCAGACCCTAAGCAGCTATTGAAGGACTATGGTTAATTTTCTATGAACTTTAGACGTAAGACAAACAGAAATGAATTGTTTCAAATAGTAGATAATCATTATGGCTTCAATTCCTTCTATAACAATAAATATGTTGCTGTAGAACAGCAATAGATCCACCTGAAATATGATAAATTTTTCAGAATTTTGCCAAAGATTGGACCTATTATTCCAACTAATAATAAACCTAGTTTATCAAGGAGTGTGCGTAACACAGCGTCTACAGTAGTCGACTCTAGGACCTTATCCGCCCCACTTGGATTAATTACTGTGTGCTTAGCTATATCACAATTTGTTTTCAACATAACCTACTTCAACAATAACTAGTGTAGTAAGATCTTCGACAAAAAACTGGAAATTGCAACATTTTCTGTTGTCAGCCTAATTTCTACCCAGACATTTTCTAACAATGTTGTCGCAAACGCATTATCACGCTTTGGACGTGGAGTTGTGGATACCATCCTGTTATATCAAACAATCTGTCAGTGTCCCCTGTCAGCAGCCAGTCTGCAATCTGTCTGTTTTTTGCCTCAATTTTATACAGACAGACATAATTGGCAATTAAATATTAAGTCTAGAAAAAGAAATGTTAAAGAAAACAATAAAATAACTCTAGTCACGATGATACCTTATCTACCATTGTTTGGCACACTTTATTTGTTCAACTGTCTGTGAAGCACTATTATTACGTTGATAATGAATTCTCTTTTAAACATAAAAATGAAGAGAAAAATCAACCATGAAATCATCATAAATTAACATATACCTTTTAGGAAATAGGAAATACAAGATTTACCTCCCAAACTTGGTCAAATATCACTTAACATCTTAATCGTCATTCAATAGCACCAACACTGTATTTAACATCACAGCTATATTTTTTTAAGGGGGTCGGCAGGCTGAGAAGTGTGTCAGTACATCTACATTTTGCCAGCACAATAATATTTAGGCGCATTTCCACGACGAACTATAAAGATTCTGGTCAAAGCTTAAAAGCAATCTCTCATTGGATATGGTCAGTAACAAAAGTTTGTGAAAACAGTGACTTTTATGCAATGTTTTTTTAAATAACATCAAAATTGTCACACAATTATGCAACAACTGCCGTTCCATAGTCAAGAGTTTGTTTGATACCATTTATACATCTGTTGTCTGCCCCCTCTGGTCTCGCGTGTGGTTTGTCGAGTTCTGGGTTCGATTCCCACATAGGGAAAAGTGTAAGGGGATTCTGAGTACCAGCCCGGAAAGCACGTAAAGCCGTCCTGCGCCTAATCTATTTTAGGTCATAACGGATTTCCGGAATATGAGAGTGACGGAAACGAGTGCACACATACTTGAGCTCCATCATATCTTCCGCGTCGATAGCTAATCTCCGCTGCGATTGTTGCCATGGCCGGTTATCGGGCAGGAGTCTGTTCTGGGTTCTTTTAAAATATTTGGTAAAAACTGCCTTTTTTAACTTTGCTCCACACTATAATTTTCTCCTGTATCGTGGGGGCGTTTACAAACATTTCAAATCACATGCACAAACAGCTAGAGCCGGAACAACTACCTGTAGGCTATACAAACATTGGTTCCGTGCGGGAATCGGACCCGACATGCAGCGCAGCAGCGATTGGCTGCTGCGCTTAGCCGCTGCGCCAACCGTGCCGTGTGTGTGTTACCTAAGTCTTTGTCGGCTGCACGTGTGCAAATCTTTAAGCGTAACTAATATAATTTTTGTTATACAAAGGCGATGATGACATTCCCGGAATCGGCCAATACGATGACTTCCACACTATTGACTGGCAACGCGATATCGCTCGTGACCGCATGCGACACAGGTACATCGTCAAGAAGAGGCAAGACTCTATCTGGGATCTCATAAAGGTCAGTATTCATTGGATAATACTCACTTCTTTCTTTCGGTGAAGGATAACATCGTGAGGAAAGCGGGATTTTCTAGAACTAAACATGCGAAGACATGTGATGATGTAGCAGTTCAAAACAGCACTGGGCGCACTTGCTAGATTATGGTCCATTCCGTCTCACAAAGATGGAGTCTGTAACCCAGCAACGTTACAGGCTGGTTATAAGACTTCTCACTGGCTTTAGTTTTGTACAAACACTAAAGGTTCTACGAGCAGTAGGTTGTGTACAAGACGCTTGCAGTCTGACCCTTAAACGAACGATTACCACCACTTTGTAAAAACCAACACTGTTAAAGAAATGTTAACTTGATGATTGTGATCCACTACACAGGGTGCCCACGATGCGTGGTCGGGATGGGTGTGCGTGCTCCTGGTCGGCGTGTGCACGGGCATCGTGGCCGGGGTCATCGACATCGGCGCCTCGTGGATGACTGACCTCAAGTTCGGCATCTGCCCCCAGGCTTTCTGGCTCAACCGAGAACAATGCTGCTGGTCCGACACTGACACTACCTTCGATACTGGAAACTGTTCTCAGGTGAGGACACACTTCTTATTTCATTTCGCTAAAGACAATGGTTTAAAAATAACCATCTCTAAATGAATAACAGAGTACAAACAAAAATACTGTAGTATTTTGGAACCCATGCTACTGAACTGGGTCTAATTTCGAAGATGCAAAAGTGACTTCACCTAACATCGTATTCATATGTTCAAATTGGGACCTGTGCAGTTAATGGTCTCAGTGTTTTCTTGATCGGAGTGAATGGTATGTTTTGATGTCTAATCGTAAATCGGCGCTGTGCCAGTGGCTGACGTGGCCGCAAGTCCTGGGCGGTCAGCGGGAGGGCCCGGGTGCCTACATCATCAGCTACCTGTTCTACATCGTGTGGGCTCTTATCTTCGCCGCGCTCTCCGCGTCACTGGTCCGGATGTTCGCGCCCTACGCGTGCGGATCGGGTAAGCTAGCATCCGTTAAAAATTGTTCTTTCATAGTTAGTTTACCTTTGACAGCAACCCAACGGTAACCTTATTGTTACGAGATACAACGACAGAGCTATCCAGCTTCGCCACGTATGCTCGGACAAAATCTTGAGTCATCGATTCGAGAACAAGAAGAAAGACCTGAAGACATAGTCATTGACGCGACAGTGTCAACTTTACTGTAATAAAGATCTCTGTGATTGTCACGCTCCCGCGTAGCCCTTCCGGGAAAACATGTGACTTGTTACTTTAAATTAATATAATTTTCTCAGTGGACAGAATTACTAAAGTACCCCTCTTCCAGGTATTCCGGAGATCAAGACGATACTGAGCGGGTTCATCATCCGTGGCTACCTGGGCAAGTGGACGCTCATCATCAAGGTGGTTGGTCTGATACTGTCCGTGTCTTCGGGCCTGTCGCTCGGCAAAGAAGGGCCTATGGTGCATATTGCTAGCTGCCTTGGTAAGTCCTTAATTATCTGCTAGGTTCTTAAGAGATTGTGTTAGAAAGTACCGCTGAGTCATGCTTGATATAGAATATATGAACGCCATGGTTGGCAAACTATGTTTCACTTCCTACCCTACCCTCTGTGCCCCAACCAAAACATGTAAAAGTGACCTCCGTGCTACCATCGACGACGCCGTGGAATTGGCAATGTTTTTGCCTCCAGCATTTGAAGCATGTCGTGCCAACGACGCCAAGAAGTAGATTATAAATATTCACATTATAATATATAGTTCAACGTTATACAAGGGCATTTTAAACTAACACAATAATTATTCTCTAGGGAATATTCTGTCGTACCTGTTCCCGAAGTACGGACGTAACGAGGCTAAGAAGCGCGAGATCCTGTCAGCGGCTGCGGCGGCGGGAGTGTCCGTTGCCTTCGGAGCGCCCATCGGAGGAGTTCTCTTCAGCTTAGAGGAGGTACGTAAAACATTCTTCAGTATTAGTGTATCCAAGAGTTCTCATAGGACTAAAATTCTTTCCTGCGACCCTCCCGAGTTTTGGAAGGGCCATGAAGGTAGGTTGGAGGGAGTACTTTCACATCATTATCCTCTTGCCTATACTAGGCTCCAGCTCCTGAATCTTTTTGAAGCCAAATTATATTCTGCCATACAATACGTGACAGTAAGAGGTTATGTTTGCGCGGGAAATCAATAAAAAATATGATAACAGTTTTATTTTACAATTTTTCAATTTGTAAGTCATATTTGCATATGCATGTTTCATGTCGTAACACAATACTGACACGAAGTTGCAGCTTGCAGCGAAGTGAACTGAACTGACGTAAACTTAATAGACAATCTAGAAAATTCATAAACCGTAGAACAGATAACATAAATGTTTATGTTGCGTTCGTAGTTACTGCAAAATTACCTATCAAATTGCGAGTCGTTGAATGAATTATCAACAGACATCTTCTCGCCAGGAACCGAGTATTAATTCACCATTAGTTATGAATGTTATTTGACTCATCAAAAATTCTAAAAAAAATCGTTGCTGTGCTATTTACTTTCACAGTAACATGTCTTAAAATATTTTTCCATAATAAAGGTAAAGCGGCAGTAACAGCTAACTCATCGTTTGCAACCAAGCGCACTCATAGCTCACTCATTTGAAAAACACAGGCCTTGAGCCATCCTTCAGTTTATCAAACAGTCGCCATACTATTCACATAATAAAGACTCCATTACGGTAAATTATGGTACTGTGTCTTACATACAATATTCCTTACAAGCTGCGCCATCTTTCAATGAATAAGTTAAGAATCTGACATGTGTCAGTGTTTTATTGTTCCATTGTTTGCTTGAATTAATTTATTCAGATTGATTTATCAAAAATTAAAAACAGGAAGGATCGATTTCGATGTAATGTTAATAATACATAGTTTTGCTAACATACGCATAAGCTACGATACTTTTAATCCTGGTAGTAAGTCCGGTGTGATATTTCCAACCTCTGCTGCGGGCAATAGCAAGTCTGATATAATCAATGGTTGGTGTATAAAATACTGCACATATGTTTACAACCACAAGTTTTAACGATTTTTTTTTATATTTGCTTTTCTTATGTAAAATGCAAATTATAGCTAACATAAGTAACTCGTGTTCTCGTGTTCCACCCATATCTAATCAACAATATAACACGCTTGAAATGTTAAATCAAAATGTAATTTCTTACTGTTAACAGGAAACTAATGTTTCCAATCGTTTTCCTCACTTTTTTGTTCATTCACCTTCAATTCTGTATGACTTTATTTTTTTCTTGAATACTTGTGAGCATGCAACTTGCAGTAAATCTTCTTGAGGAGATACAAAACAAATCATACTGGTTCTCAAAATATAAGAAACAAAGTGTTATGCCCGAATTTAAAGCAATTGAGTCATAATAGTATTGAAACATGTACTTAAATAGGCATTATACTTGGAGGCTATTTGCACTATATACCGATGAAAATTGTTCTGTGCACCACTAAGCAATGGTGTAATAAAATTACAAATCCTTTACAGTGAGTGATCCAATACCCCCTTGATCTCCTTTTTTTTTTGTAACTGCTAACGCTTGAACTTCCCAAATAAACACACATAGTTAGACTAATTATATAATGTGCAGTAATAACCTAAGAAACAAAAAAAAAGAATAAAAAAATAGCAACTTATTAGATGTACCTCCAGCTGTGGTTGGCCGTAGTATCTCGATAAGTCATAACTCATTTAATTCATTTATTGTATATCATAAATTAGTCATTCATTCATTCATTCAAATATTTGTTCCCAGGTGTCGTACTATTTCCCGCTGAAGACATTATGGCGCTCGTTCTTCTGTGCGCTGATCGCGGCCTTCATCCTGCGCTCCATCAACCCGTTCGGCAACGAGCACTCGGTGCTGTTCTTCGTGGAGTACAACAAGCCCTGGATCTTCTTCGAGTTGATTCCCTTCGTTGGCCTCGGCATTATAGGCGTAAGTATAGACCGTACATAGATCCTTGTCATTCCTTCTAACAGACCACCGTAGACAAGGATTGCTTTGACGGAAGATTCGACAAAATGACAGATAGTGCAAAGAAGTCTGTCATTGTGTCGATACAATCTGTCATTTTGTCGATTCTTCCATCAAAGAAATCCTTGTCTATGGTGGTCATGCTACGGGGGCTGGAATGAGTAATTGGCGACGGTGTAAAACTAATAGCTAGCTATTTGTTAATCCACGTGAACTATTGAAATTCCAGCCATAATGTATGTATGTTGTGTCCATAATTAGTTAAGAGTATTCATCCAAAAAGTTGGCAATGTCACAAATAGCTGTCACATATTTACCTGTTTTAATTAATTTGCAATATTACTGTATGAGAATAAGAAATATGGCTAACTAGTGAACTAGAATATTAATAATGAATTGCAATTAAAAATCTTAATTCGATTTTGTAACCGTTTTAGGAGTAAAAGACATTTGGAAAGTTTCCAAGTTCTTTTTATACATCTAAAACTAAAATTCGATGTTACGATATTAATTATTGCATTTCATAATCAATATTGTAGTTCACTAGTTAGCCATATTTCTTATTTCCATACAGTAATATTGCCAAATTAATCACAATAGCGAAATATTTGACAGCTGTTTGTGACGTTTCTCACTTTCGGTATAAATGATCTTAAAAATAGTTCATTATCCACCAGTTAATAGCTCGTCGATCTGACCACGCCGTAAGGGTCTATTTGATGAACGTAGAGAAACATAAGCCGGTGAAAACAAAGGTGCGCCGTGTATCCGGTTCTTTATCATCGGAGCTGATATAACTAGGTGTCATTCGTAGGTTAAATATAAATTGAGTTAGCCAAGCATTTCAGCAAAACAAGAAATAAGCATAGACAATTGTATAAAAAACCCACTGTTTTACTTATTCATGATAAGATATAAGTAATTATCGAGGTTTTTAGTTTTCGACGTTTTTTTTTTCAGAAAATAACTATACTAGGTCACTAATAAACATGCACATTACTAATAGTTTTTGTTTTAACGAAGTATGGAGAAGCTAACCGAATATGCTGTATTTTTCGTCTGTGGGCTCATCGAAATCTGTACACGCGTTCTTCTGAAACGATACTATGTAATTACTGCAGGTAGTTCTTGCGTCGTAGTGGTTACTTCCATAAGTAAGAATAATAATAAACTGCATTTTCTGGTACGGCGAGTCTATTATAATACTTCAAATTCCTCATCTGTGTCCACAGGGCTGCATAGCTACGATCTTCATAAAAGCCAACATCTTCTGGTGCCGCTACCGCAAGTTCTCGAAGCTGGGCCAGTACCCGGTGACTGAGGTACTCGTGGTGACACTGGTCACCGCCGTCATCGCCTACCCCAACCCCTACACGCGTATGAACACCAGCGAGCTCATCTATCTGCTATTCAACCAGTGCGGAATCTCCAACTCTGATCCCGTGTGGTGAGTTTTATTCTGATTCTTATGCGTTAGGAAATACGACATTGTCACAGCCAGAAGGCGCCGCGGCGGACCTATTCGAAGATGGCGATAGAACCTAATAATAGTGGTCCTTATTGGGCCTAGATAGGAAGAACTGGTTGTCATGAGAAGGGGCCTTTGCCCAGCAGTGCTGTGACGCTGGCTAACAGTCCCAGCAAAAATACTATGTTGATGTTGTGAATCAAGTCATCTCTATACAGGTGAATTTTTAAAGTGGGCGTGGATGGCCGAAGCCGAAACTCTGAGGAACAGTGAAAAATACTCAAAAGAGTCTCGAGCCCGATTTTGATGAAAACTCAAACTGCATCATTAGATTTTTTGAAAACGCGTATTGAATTGAATTAAATTACACCATTCGATAGTCTCGCCACTAAGGATCAAATGCTGTGAAATAATGACATCCATAACAACTTAACAAATTCTGTATATCTGTGAGTCTTGTAATTGTAAGTTCTTGCTCAAAATGACTACTCGTCTCGATTGTAGTTCGTAAACGAGTCTCGGCTGTTAGCTCTTTAAAAAGAATATTACTATGAACTGTCCAGTGTCCGTATCAAAATCGATTTCAGATTAGTTGATGTACAGGACAAGTTAATAGTTACAATACACATGGCTACCAACTTAAATGGTCCGTATATTCAAATCGCCATTTTCATTTTTTTTGCCAATTTTGTGAAATGGCTATCACGTGGTACATTAACATAGACTGTCAACTCGCTATAACACTTAAGACTTCACTTGTCTAATATTGTTCAGCTATTAAAGTGTTTTGTTCCCCCCAGTGACTACAACCGCAACTTCACGGACGTGAATTCTGCGATCGAGAAGGCGGCGGCTGGCCCGGGTGTGTACCGCGCCATCTGGCTGCTAGTCTTGGCACTAATACTCAAGCTTGTGATGACCATCTTCACCTTCGGTATCAAGGTGCCCTGTGGACTCTTCATACCCAGCCTCGCGCTTGGGGCTATTGCTGGCAGGATTGTAGGCATCGGTAAGTAGATCATCGTCAATGATGTGCAATTGAGGACTAAAGAGCTCGGGGCCATTGTGGTCAGCGTTGTGGGCATAGGGCAGTGCAAACTTAAAAGAAAAAACTATTCTTCAATGTTAGCAAAAAATCAGAAGATGATCATAGTGTTATTATTTTTTATTTGTTTGTAAAACTAAAACTACTGTAAATTGTAACATAAGCCCCGGGCGGCATAGGTGCAGTTTTAGATGAAACTAGATTCAACTCTTTTTACTTGTAGTGTTTGACGTTCAAAAGTGTATTTTAATTGCCTTTACATAAATGTTTTGATTTTGACTTTGCTATGGTAAACAATAAATTGTGTCCATATACAGGTGTCGAACAACTGGCCTACAACTACCCGAAGGTGTGGCTGTTCTCGGGCGAGTGCTCCACCGGCGACGACTGCATCACGCCCGGCCTCTACGCCATGGTGGGGGCTGCTGCCGTACTCGGCGGGGTCACACGGATGACAGGTAAAGCATGCCTTCTTCTTCTTAGCGAGTCAATGGCAATCTGGATGGAGTCGGCCCAGAATATGGCTAGGAGTTTGGAGCCTTTAGTAGCATCTTCGAACCAAACATTCTAAGACTTATATGTCATCTACCATCCCGCACTAGGCCCAAGTGGTGGATTATGGCCAGATTTCGGGCCCGTCCTTCTCATAGAGAAGATTGGCTGGTTATGTAGGAGCGGCCATCAATTCCTGGAACGAGCAGAGAACAGGACACGTGTGTCTCGATATTAAGTATTCTTTATGAAACAGCACCAAATGTTCTCACTCTAGGGTGTGGAATTACACTTATATTGTCTAACTGCCGGATAAATAGAAAACCGCTCTTTTTTGTCGTGATCAGCTTTAAATGTTCATGATAACGGCTTTGAAAAAATCTCCCTTGTCCCACAAGTCACGAAATATTCTTAACGCTTTACATATTCAAAACATTATTCTGTTTTTGACATGTTCAAACGACGCTTCGAACAAGTGCTAAGAGCATAATAATTTGTGGTTTTTGATGCAAGCGGACCAAGAAGGTGTTCAAAGACTTATCTTAGAACAACAACAAAGTCACGACACTTACAGAAACAGTGCCTTACTATAGTTGTATGTTTGCAGTGTCCCTGGTGGTGATAATGTTCGAGCTGACGGGCGGCGTGCGCTACATCGTGCCGCTGATGGCGGCCGCCATGGCCAGCAAGTGGGTGGGCGACGCGCTGGGTCGCCAGGGCATATACGACGCGCACATCGCGCTCAACGGCTACCCCTTCCTCGACAGCAAGGACGAGTTCCAGCACACCTCACTCGCCGCCGATGTTATGCAGCCCAAGTGAGTACTAATACTAACTTCCTATCTTGATTACGTAACTATAGTTCAGTTCTACCTTTATCGCGGCTCGGAAGTTAACTGAAGTGACGGTATGCGCATCTTGCAGTCAAGATGATGCGTCCTCTACGCCCCGCTGATACCTAAATTTTGTTCTGCGCAGCTATCATTTACTCCTTTTTTTCACATGATTCCTCATCATAATTTTGCACTGGTAACAAAAATTTCGCTATTCTTGGCAAAATCTTGAAATAGCCGTAAAATCTCTGACTCTCGGTATTACGCTATACATTGCTCATCTAAGTAGAATGGGGCGTGCATTGTACCGTTTTAAAAGTTGTTCTTTTGATAGTAAAAAGTACATTTCATTGATTTAGTATTGAATATACGATATTAGTAGGCAAGCCAGAAATATATTATTTAGCAGCCAATCAACCGTGTCAATACATTGACGCGACTGCAACTGAAGTTATTAATGAAGTAATGTGCCTTGCCTGATCTTTAACGTATGTTGGGTTCGGCTTCGAGTCTAACCGGATGCAGTTGAATACATTTTATATAGAGTGACTGCATGTCGTGACCTCTACAACCCAGTTGTAATACAAGTTTCAAAGCTAGTTGCCTTTACGAAGATTTGGTCAAACTTTATGCTTTGCAAGCATTGCTGCCAAGATAACGATTCTGGCGAAAATATGAAAATGCAAAATTATACGATAAATTATTCTGTATTTAACTCATGCTGTGCGATAATGCTATTAATCTACTTTAGTAAACCTGCAAATTATGTTCCAAGTCCCATGTAATAGTGGCGAGCCTATTGCCAACAACCGAGCACAAATCGAGACTGGGCGGCCACTGAGGAATTAAACAATATTAGATCAAAACTGACAACCAGTTTTACCAAGGGGTATCGTATTACCCAATACTAAATGGGTTATGGGGTTCAGACAGGCAGTCGCACCATGTAAAATACTGATATTCAGCTGCATCCGGATAGACTGAAAGCCGACCCCACCATAGGGAAAAGACTAGGCAGATGATTAATATCAGAACGATGAAAACGTCTCGCAAACCAAGGCGAAACAGTTATTTGTTATAATAGTTGATCAAGAAAACATTACTCAAAAACACCAACTCAATTTTAAGGCGACAATGTTTTTTCGTAGATATTGACATGAGATGCACGCCAAGTAGGGTGGGTACTTGTCCCATACTTACGCCAAGTCGTTCACTTAGAGTATAGTTATGCTATTATAAATTCATTGCTGTGACATTATTACTTTGCTTGTTCTTGGTCGCTATGCGCTGAACATATTTTTTTTGCAATTTGATGCTAATGTTTTACTATTATGTATTTATAATGATTTTCAGTTTTATTTAAGTTGTATCTTACACTAGCACTTACGGGATATCTTGCTTGACTTAAACACTGTTTTTAGCTTACACGAAGCTAAAAACAGTGTTTAAGTTGCATGTTTCTAAATTCTTAACTATATCTTTATCGATCTTGAAATGCACATATTATGAGAAAAATCAAACATGTTTGATTTGGTTTGCTTGTTATTTTCTTTTTTTGATACATATATCGCGATGACGCTGCACCCAGCCCTGCCAGTTGCGATATAATGCTGTTGTCCTCACGATGTTTAATAAAATACTATTTATGTGTAATGTTTAGTCAAAATACTATTGGAAGCAAATTATACTTGTTTATTCTAATTGATCTTAAAAATACTTTTACACGTAAAAAGTAATAATAAATTTAAAAACTATCCGAGTCTGTGGTTTCTAACCAACTATACTGAGAAGAAACACCGAAATAAACTCAGAGGTCAGTCTTTTTCGTGTCCAGATCCTTAACGAATTTGTGAGGACCATGCAAATTACTGTCAGACATGACCTTTTTTTAGGAAATAATAATCTAGTCAGCACACATAATATGTCAGTAATTGTGTAGCGCAACTCAGAATAATAAGGAATTCCGAGACATCGCAAGATCTGGCGGTGGCGTCGAGCGACATTGTAATCAATCGTTTTTCTATGTTGCTGTATTGCGCTGTGCTTTTTCAAACCATTTATTTCAATTTACTACATTGGTCATCAAAAAAAATCGATCCACCTTATCATTTGTGTTTACAAATTTGTAAAAACAAAAATATGCAGTGTTGTAACTTAAATCTGATGTTAGTTTTTGTATGACTAGGGTAGTAGCCGAAAAAAGCTAAAAGTGCCGTTTTTGCTGGCTGACAAGTGCTTAAGTGGGATCATTTTTTTTTTTCATACACTGGCGTATCAATGTTTTATGCTACTTATACAAATTACTGTTGTGGTGAATAGATCTGATATTACTGTAAAATTTCCTGTTAGTTGCTTCAAACCATGATTTGACGCATTGTTTGGTTGAATTATGTGTTCGCAGCCTTAAACTGTAAAACTTTTCGTATTTTGCAGTAATATTAACGATGAAATGGCGACAGGTCACGGGAACAATCTGCGACTCCCACATTCCCCTTAAACTTAAGGGGAAGATTTATAAAACAATGGTTAGACCTGCTGTCTTGTATGGATCAGAATGTTGGGCACAAAAGGGATGAATGAAAGGCTTTTGCATGTGGCGGAGATGAGAATGCTAAGGGGAATGTGTGGTGTTACGCGAATGGATAAAATAAGAAATGAGTATATAAGAGGAAGTCTGAAAGTGGCGCCGGTGACTGAAAAGTTGTGTGGTAATCGGTTGTCGTGGTATGGGCATGTGATGCGGAGGAATGAGGAAAATGTTGTGAGGAAAGTTTTGAGTATGAATGTGGATGGGTATATGAGTAGAGGAAGACCAAAGAAACGATGGATGGACTGTGTAAAGAATGATATGGCAAGAAAGGAGGTGTCTGATGAGATGACGAGTAATAGAGAAGTATGGAAGAAGAAGACATGCTGCGCCGACCCCAAATGAATTAATAATAATAATAATCGTTTAATAATAATCGTTTATTTATAAAAAGGGGCACATTTACAATAAAATATCTTAACAAATAATATAGAGCACAGTTGCTTATTGCCTGAACTAGGTTGAACCTGTGTCTCAGGCTACAAGTTGCATAAATACCTTCTTAAAATAAATAAATTAACATTAAATGAAAAGTAAAGTACTGAAATTAAAACTTACACAAAATAAACAAACACAAAAAAACAACGTGTCAGCAGTTTACTTGCAGACAACAAGTAAGTCTTCTGTCTGTGCATAAGATATGGGTTGTAGAAAAGTAATTATAGACTTTTTACAGTTAAAATAATTTAGCTTAAAGATACTTAGTTTTCTATTTAATCTATTGTACAGAAATGGGCCTAAAAATGAAAAGAATCTTTCCACAAAGACATGTTTGGAGGTTGCATTAGAAATGCATACTATATCATTCCGTCTCTTGTTAGTATTGTCAGCATTGTGCGTGAGCATAGAGTGTTGTTTTAATACTAAGTGCATAATGAATAGCTGGCGCACAGTCAGCACGTTGCAGGATTTATACAGCTGATCTGTGGGAAAGTAAAACGGATGGAAGTTTGCTACCTTTAAAATTGCTCTTTGAGCTCTTTCAAGGGGAATCAGGATAGTTTTTGATGCGCCACCCCATGAAATGATACAGTAATGAATTATGGATTGACATAGGGCGAAATAAACTTGTGTGATTAATTTTGAATCTGCAAAAGTTCGTATTTTTTTAAATACATATATTAATTTTCGCACTCTTTTAACCAGACTTTCAATATGATACCTAAAAGAGAGCGTGTCGTCTATTATAACCCCGAGGTATTTAATGTTACAGGTTTTGAGGATAGAAGGACAATTGCACAGGTTGACTGACAGGTTATCACATTGATGGGCATATATATGGAAGGTAGCAGTGTTAAGTTGAGGCTTGCGCATGGAGAAGTGAATATATTTTGTCTTGTCAGCATTTAGTGTTAGTAAATTTCTTTTAAGCCAATTAGTCACAGTATTAAAACCAAGTTGAGCGTTGTCCAACAGTTCACTACTGTTTTTAGCTGAAAATATTAGTGCCGTGTCATCAGCATATGATATGATTTTTCCGTACTTGATATTTAGATTACACAAGTCGTTAATATAAACCAAGAAAAGGGTAGGGCCCAAAATACTTCCTTGGGGAACACCAAATCCAGTATTTTTCTGCTCATCGCTCGTAAAGTTGTCAATTCTAACACATTGGTATCGGTCGTCTAAGTAGTCAGCAAGTAATGTCAGTGGCGTTCCTCTTATTCCTATTGCCTCTAATTTTCTTAGAAGCACAGAAACAGAGACAGTGTCAAAGGCTTTCGCTAAATCAAGGAAGACTCCCAGGACATGGTTCCCTTTGTCTAGCTGTTCTGCGACATAATCGGTCAGACTATGCACCGCATCGGCTGTGGACAATTTGGCTCTGAAGCCAAATTGCGCAGGTGACAAGATGTTGTTTTTTTCTAGGTAGCTAACTAGTCTGTTATTTATAACTTTCTCAAGTATTTTTGAGATTGAGGGGAGTAATGATATCGGCCTATAGTTAGTAACCAAGTCCCTGTCTCCAGATTTATATATAGGGATAACAACAGCCTTTTTTAGACAGTTAGGGAAAATTCCTTTGGAAAGACAGATTTGAAATATATACGTTAAGGGAGGTGCCAATACATGCTTAAAGAGTTTAAGGATCTTGTTGCTTATATTATCCCATCCAACTGCACAGTCATCTTTAAGGCCAGAAATTATTCGCAATATTTCGTTTTCGTCAGTATCCAGCATAGCAAATGATTTCAGGTTATAGCTGTTCAATTTTTGGAAAGGTGGTTGGGCGCAATGTTGCGGAATCTGTTCGGCCAAAGTTTTCCCAACATTAACAAAAAAGTTATTTACTTTGTTAGCGGATAGGAGAGGTGAAGGATTAGTAAGCAGCAACCTCGAATTTGATTCACGTTGTTTAGTCATGTAGGTGACGTTTTTAATATGATTCCAAATTTGCTTGCTATTGTTGCCTGCTTTATTTAATTCATTTTTATCGTAATTGTTTTTGAGCTTTTTTAAAAGATTGTTGCAGAAATTCCTGTATCTTTTATAGGTGTTTAGAATGATTAAATTATCAGGGTATTTCTTAGCTCTCTGGTGAAGTTTATCTCGGTGCCTTATACACCGAATTAGTCCAGGAGTAATCCAAGGTTTAATATTATGAAGACGATTATTTACTGTCACAACTGTCGTATTACGCAATATTGCTTGTTGGACATGTTTTATTAAGTACGATAAAGCCGAATTAGCGTCAGCAGTATTGTAAACTAGGCTATAATCAATGTTACGTAAATCATATTCGAGTTTGTTTATGTTTAATTTAGTCTTTGTCTGGGGGCGATTTTGCTTAGGCAGCGTTAAATTTACGGATAGTAAGACAGAATGGTGGTCAGTTATTGTTGAGTTAGTAACAAGCGTAATAAATGAATAAGTGGTTTTGATCATCATATGATCGAGGCAAGAACCGCTCTGATGAGTAGGCAAAGTGTGAGTAGGCAGAAAACCATGGTATGAGCATATTTTAAGGTAATCTTGAGTCCCTGCGTCGCAGTTTTCAGAGCCAATATTAATGTTAATATCACCTGTTAGTATTACATTCTTAAATGGGCTAAGTGCTTGAAAGATCTGGTTTAGGGAACTGTGGAAAGAGGTTAAGTTTCTTGCGGAAGGGGATCTATACAATGCAATTATTGCTGTGGTTGTACCAATTTTGATGATAAGGCAGTTACTAATACAATCTTGTAGATCAGGTTCTTCGACTTTGACCTTTAATGATTCCTTAGCAAAGACAACGACACCATCGTTTTGATTGTGGTTAATTTTAGTGTACAATAAGTTGTATCCTGGTATTGCCGGGAGATTATCATGGCGGTCTGATAGACAGCATTCTGTTAGAACCATAATATCACAATTAAAGTTAAGTCTATGAAGAAAAATGTTAAAGCTATCTATGTTCTTATAAATACTTCGTATGTTTTGGGTTAGTATAGTTTTGATACTGGGAAAGATATTGATTGCAGTCCTCAACCTCACATGACTTTGATTCGGTTAAAAATGAGTTATCTATCTCGGTAATTAAATTAATATCCATTCTTTTTAAAAATAACAACAATAAATTACGTCTAAGATTTAAACAAATATGTGGCGCTCTTAGGCGCCTTCATAGTCAATCGAGTTAATATACCTGTATTCGGCAGCTAGTTTAGCAGGACAAACTGCGTCTCCCATCTTGTGGTTGGCTTGTTTCTTAAAGCGCATGCACGTAGCACATTTTGGGTCATCAGTTTTTTTTACGCAGTCTTGGCTAGAGTGTCCTTCTTCACCGCAATGGCCACAAGCCGGGACAGCGTTCTTGCATGTCTTAGATGCATGACCGTACTGCTGGCACTTGTAACATCTCGTTACTAGTGTGAAGTCTCGTACCGGGCAGGACGTCCAATTTATAAATAATCTGTCTTGTGTGATGAGGGCCTTGCGAATGACGGCTGAAACTTCTATAATGTAATTACAGCTCTCAGCATCTTTCCTACCAGATTTATGGCTTAGTTTAATTGAGGTCAGAAATGTGTCTAAGGTCATAGGCAGTTTGTCCGTTATGTTCTGGTCGTAAATGCATTTATAAACCTCATTTTCAGCCATTGATGCGGGAACTCCTATTACAATAATGCGAGGTTTGCGTTTCCGAGGTTCGTCGACGGTAAGGCCTGACGAAGCGATTTGGACAGTTTGTTTAAGCTTGTCTAGGTCGTCCTTGGTCTCAGTGCTGATGATAAGTCCTCCTTTTCCTATTTTACGTACGCCCCGTACTTTCAGCTTCATTTCACCAGGGCATATGATTTTTTGTACCATGTTCTTGGTTTCATCACTGGTCTTTGTGGTGGTGGTTCACCATGTCGGCAAAAGATGTAGGAGTTGCAGCCTGCTTCGTACAGGACTCTTGAATAGTGCGGTTCATCTCTGTAAGACAGTCCGCTAGGTCTCGAGCTTCGGTCATAGTTTTCAAGGCGGTATGTGTTTGTAGGGCTCTTGATTTCAGTGACTGGTATTGTACAGCTAATTGCGAACACCATGTCCAACTTTTCGGCAGAGATTGGTAATTCTTTGCTTCTGATCAGAATTAAGTTTACCCTCAGAAGCAATAATACAGACTTCATTCAGGTGCTGCTCAATGGTCCCCAACCAGTTCTGAATCTCCGGAGTGGAGATTGGTTCAATGGCTTCTTCTTGGTACTGCTTTGGTTGTTGAGGTGGTCTCGGTGTTGGTGTCGGCGGAGGGCTGCGTGACGTCATCCCACTCCGAGTAAAGGGGCCGCTGTCCATTTTTTAGTTGATAATAACTATTGACACTCCAGTTAGTCCATTATTTTGAGTAAGAATCACTTACTACGCTAATTTTTATATCAAGCCAATACACTTAAACTGGGTCAGAATTTATAGCAAGCGTTAATTTATTTATTTTTATACTGCATTGATGTACACGTCTGTATGCAATGAGTGCACTCAATACTATCAAATTGGGATAAGGGCAAGAGAATGATGATTAACAATAAAATGATTATTTATTTGCATAACGGCAGAGGTGTACCTAATAGTACACCCACATTTCGCCAGTTATGTTCAAGTCCCATGTGGCGGGAGCGAGCCAATATTTATTTGCAGTTTATTGAAAACACGTGTGTGACCGTATATGATCCAAAAACTTGAAACATTTGAGACAACTGTCTCAAGCCAAATATAGGCTTATGTTATAATGAAAACCTCTATTCAATACGAAACTGAATGAGAATGTGCTAAAGAGAATCGAACAATAAGTAATTATGTAAATAGTATACCACAGAATACCTGTAGTATTGCCTGCCCTTCTTCCTGCAGTTGTCTAGCAACGATCGCTATTGTGTCACCTTATCTAAATATCCACGTTTGTCTCACAGTAAAAGTATACTATCTATCCAAGTTTTTAGTTAGGTTGAATGGGATTTAACATATTGTTTCCGCTTCCCGCAGACGCAACGAGACGCTGTCGGTGATCACGCAGGACTCCATGTCCGTGGACGACGTGGAGACGCTGCTGAAGGAGACGGAGCACAACGGATACCCCGTAGTGGTGTCCAAGGAGTCGCAGTACCTGGTCGGCTTCGTGCTGCGCCGCGACCTCAACCTGGCCATAGGTATCACACCTCAACGTTATAATATATCACTGTAAACAGCGCGTGGTCATCGTGGTTAATACATAATATAGGGTGTAAACGGACCCTTCACGAAGCCGTCAACCAAGCATTCTGTACATCAAGCTAAGTAACTCTATGCAAATATTATTGCTGGGAAATGGCATTATTTTTTTTTGGGGGTTGAATAATCACAGTACATGGTAGGAGTCAAAACATTGTGCTGATGATGGCATTTAATAGTGCGGGGGTCGTGGAGGCATTTAAAGTAAAGTTATAACATTAAAAACTTGTTTTTAAAAAAAACTTGTGAGTAAGTTGGAACTTTGGCCCCCAATATCTCCGTAACTAGAAGGTTTCCAGGTATGTTCTAGAACAAAAAAATGATAGCAATGACGGGGAGAACAAGTGTCTTTCAGCTTCCTTAAGGGTACTACACCCTTTATAGGCTTACACTATGATCTTGTTTGATCAATAAAATGTCCAAGCACCAAAACATCCTTGCACCATTAGACATGATCACCATCGTTCGGCTCTTTCTCTCAATTTTTTTGGTAGGCGCAGCTTGCTGTCTATACTTCCAATTCTAAATTAAGAGGAGTACTTAGATAAATTCAAGTACCAGTTTGACCAAGCAGTCAATACTAAGAGTTGTCCCAAATGGCCTGCAGGTAGGACTGGTGCAGTTACTGCTACTGTTTCATATCTTGAGAAACAGCCAACGAAAGTATATGTTGAAAAAACCTTGTAATACTCAATGCTTTATTGCATTATATACATTATAATAAGACTGAGAACCCTGGTTCTGCCTGCGGTCTGACTGAGTTGACCTTAAAGGACGACGTACACACTTGAGCTAGTAGACAGGCTTATTACAGAAAATCTTGTAATAGCCGGTGATGATGGTTCAACAACTTCATGGTAATCTCACAATCATGCCCTTATGTATTGATTTCCGTGGGATTATGCTTTGTAAGATCTTGGTGAACATCATTGCTGCTTAAATGGATATCAGAATCTTCCAGAAACCCTAAAATATTCAAGTTAAAATAGGCTAACAGAAATACTAATTAAGATTTTTTTTTCATCCTATATTGTCCCACTGCTGGGCAAGATCGTTCCCCAGTTCCTTCCACGAACTGTTTTCTCGCGCCATCTTGTACCAACGCTCGCGGTACGCATCTAGGTCGTCTAGCCACAGCTTTCTTGCCGGCCTCGGTGGCGTCGCTCCGTCCATTTCCTGGCACCCATTAGTTTGGAGATTTTTTCCCAGCGGTTATTCCATCTTCCTCAAGACTTTTCATAGCTATAGCATAGTTAAGAAATAATTTCCTTAGCTTTTAGTTTTTTTTTTTTTTTTTTTTTTTAGTTTAGTTGTGAAATATGTTTCTGTACGGAATACGACCTTACTTTTTATTTGACATGGATATTTATCTTATAAGATGTTTTTTGTGTTCTATGTCCTATAAAAAAGTACAAAATCAGTTGTGAGGCTAAAATGCCGAGATCAGTAACAGGCACTTTTAAGTTGTGAATAATAAAAAGATAAAGCTACAGTACCAGACACATGACATAATAACAACAGTGAAGGAACTGTAGTTGCTCATTCCAAAGCGCAGATCTCTATGGAAGAGAGTGGGCATGTAACTACATGGATACTTCCTTATTTTCAACATTTGTTTCTTCACCCACCCATGTTTTACACATAAAAAGGTTTGAGTTTGCAACAGTCGTCAACCTCATTCACATCCGCTACTCTCCACTAAAACTATCTTTACCATCAGCAAATGCGCGCCGTACGATGGAAGGCATCACCGGGCAGACGGTTGTGATCTTCGCGGGTACGGGTAACGCGCCGCCTTCGCCGCCGCCCTGCCTCATGCTGAACCGCATCCTGGACATGGCGCCCATCACCGTGACGGACCAGACACCAATGGAAACCGTTGTGGACATGTTCCGCAAGCTCGGCCTGCGCCAGACCCTCGTGACGCATAACGGGTAACTAATCCATACTAATACTAGCTGAACCGACAGTTTTTGTCCTGTTTTTGGATGTTATGTAAAAAAACCATACGTTTCACGCAAAGGTTATCTATTTAAAATTTTCAGATACAAATACGCCTAATTCCTAGCTGTAATAATGACTCTGCAAATAGCCTGGACAAGATTTTTGTAAGAGTTTGACTTGCGGGAAAACCGTTGAATGGGCAAAGGAATCTATTCCTAAAATTTTAAAATTGAATTAAACTAGCCATTGAATTTCAAAAATATCAAAATTCAGTTTCTTAAAGTACTATATTTTAACAAAAAAATATATTGGTTTGATTCTTTAAACAATGCTCATTATGAACACACAAGAATTTAACACAAAGATACTTGACGTGGAGCAGTGCTGGTTGTTGATACCGGTCTTGGTTATGATTATCAATTCCGGATTTCTCTTACTTTAAACTAAAACTCATAAGCTACGATTATTGCAACTTAAAACTTATGCAAATAAGGGTATAAACTAACATCGTCCTCCTCAAAATTAATGGTGGGCTTCAGTAGTTTGATTGAGAACTTTTCTCTTTTAACTACTTACGAGGGTTCAAAACGAGACAGGTACGTGACATTGTGCTATTTATTCCATCATCACTGCTTTCAAAAGGGTGAGGAAACTGGTATGTCTTAGAACAATAGATTGCGTCCTCTGAGCCACAGTGGTGGATAGTGAGTCACAGGGGGATGGGGGTCCCAGTTGTGGAATATTATTTGCTGACTAAGGAGATTATGTTAGAAACCGTTGACCTTTGTTCAAGTAAAAAAAAACAAATATGATGTAGGATTGCAAATCAAAATGTAATTTGAAATGAATTTTTAACTTCTTTTAATAAAATACTCTTCATAGATATAATCCATCTTACTCATCTTATTCTCTGTCAAAACCCTTTGTTTTTTATTTAGAGATCTCATTATTTATGTCACTCCTGCTGTACGTTTTTTAGAAACAAACCCGACACAAGACATAAAGCCCCATTCAGACACATGCTGCTTTATTGAAATCCCCCTGTACATCTGTTTCCAGGCGTCTCCTGGGCGTGATCACCAAGAAGGACGTGCTGCGCCACGTGAAGCAGATGGACAACGAGGACCCGAGCTCCGTGCTGTTCAACTGAGCCCGCGCGCGCCTCGCCCGGCGACGCGCCCCCTAGTGTATACACACAAGTAACAACGATCGCGTTTACGTGCGAGACTATGAGTGAGTCCACACGGGCGAAGCCGGTGCGTAGCGTCGTCGCAACACACTGAGTACCACACGAGCAATACACTGTGCTTACTACCACGCAGTGTTAAAAACCTTCGATATTATACACCATACTGCTCCCCGCTTCGTCCCTGTCTCGCGTTGCACCGCACCGTGTGGCATGTCGTTCTGATGTATGTGCAGAACGACGCCGCGTCACTGCTCAGGCGTCGCAACGTACCGACACCGCATCGTATGGCATCACTATTTAACGCGTTTACGTCATGCAAGACTATCATATCGTATCCACTTTCATTAACCATTATGGTATCAAGTGATGTGCACCTACTTCATTTGTCATCTGCAAACTATGCAATGTAAACCTTACTATAAGATCACATTATAACACATATTACGTAGTAGCAGCAGTAGTAATCTTAGTTCATATAGTGAGAACTTCCACAGGGAGTCGTATCTTGCATCACTGTAACGCGTCGCTTTGTTATGTAACTGTTTATTTGTGTATAGGATATAAAACAGATGTATCGTGTAGTGTATAGTAAGTATGTAAGTGTCGCGCTGGCAACTCGTTTGTATATTTTGCTGTAACTGTGCGTAATATTCACACAAGTATATCGCAATTAGTCGAATTAACACGTAAAAGACATGTTCATTGTGATTAGTTTGCTTCGCTATTAAAGTACATCAATAAACACAAGATGTACCGTTTTTATACAGAGTATTTAATGAATTACTATCACTATTTAACATATATGTCAATAGTTTTACTTGAGCGCTCGCGGTATCGCAGCCGGCGCTTAAGTAAACTAGATGGCATTCAGTATTTTTATTTGTAAGTGTATTAGCAAACATTTTAATATAATAGACTAATCAATTTAAATGTAAAATATTTTTTTTTTAAATCATAATTATCAAGGATTTTAACCGTATACATAATCGCTGTATGAATTATGAACAAAGATGTTAGATATTAATATATGAATGAACTAATTTATTTCGTCTTGTTTTCAAGTAATCTGATATTTTACACGAGGTTTTTATGTAAATAATGTATCGCATATAAAGCATAATGTTTTACCAACATCTCATTTTAAGTAGAGTTATAGAATCGGATATAATTATTGTTTTATAGCATGCTAACTGTATTTGTACAAGTACGAATAATTGACGCTGACGAAGGTAGCAGGAGAAGAGTCGCGGTCACTCGCGGTCACTCGTCCAATAGAAAGGGCTTCTCCTCGTGAGGGTAGCTCTGATTGTGAGCCAACAACTGTATATATTGTACATAAATATATTACGAACCTGTCTGAAAATAATAGTTAAACAGCTTAAAATTCACCCGTCCCTGTATCAGTTGTGATTTACCATTCTATAATCTGTAATCGTATTTGCTGGCGCGGTGATGGGTACGCGAACTAATCGCTAGTTGCCACATCAAGACCGCGACGAGACGTATGTAATGCATCTTTGACTTTACTCTTATCTTGACTGAATTCAAATAATTATAATGAATGAATACAAAACGTTTATTAATTGAAAAGGTTTAAATATTTAACTAGAGGCAATTCTTGAAACAAAAATATATAAAACTAATATCCTCCTAAAATGAAACATTGATACAGGGATGTCATTTATCTTAGAATACGAACTAAAATGCAGCTCATGTTATTTATTACAATTAATATTAAATAAAGTATAGCAATCACTAACACAGTACATGAATAAAAATGTTATTAATAGATTCTTTAAATAATATTCTCTCGAGCCTTTTATAACTACGAACTGATGCGGCGACAGAGAGCGCAGAGCAACTCGCTCCTTCATGTTTGAATATTGTACTGTTTACATGTATTTTTATATAAAAGAACTGAGAATTTAAAATTATAAACTACTAAGTATTAGTAAATATTGTATAACTAACTTTACACGAGTGCGTGTTGCCATTCGGCGCGCGACACTTTTTATAATAGATTTTATAAAGATTATGTCTTACAGTTGCAATATTGAAATCACAAGTAACTTGCACGTTGGTTCTAGATTAAGCTAAGATTTATTTATTTTAAAGTTTCAATGGTATAAAATGAGATTCTAAAGTGTTATCCCTCCCACGCCACCTGCATAGTGACGCATGGGTGGTATCATCAAACTATGTTAAAATATAAAATTATAGAATATTGTTATAAACTGTATTTCATTATTAAAAGGGTGTTTGACATTTTTTTGCAATTAATACTTAATAAGAAGTGTGGTATACACAACGGGCAAGTCCACCTCATAATAGCCCGGCTTTCAATTGTTGTTGCAAATAAATAGCAATGTTGCAATAGCACAACCTCCGGGCAATTTACTAACAGCACCGACTGTAAGTAAAATGCCGCGGGTGTCCCGGTGTAGCGGGGTTGTATTATTTCAATAAAATGCATTAAAAAAAAACCAAGTTTACATACTAGTCAAACACCCTATGTCAATATATTGTATACAAATATATATGTAAACAAATGGAAAGCTACAAAGCAAATAGCTCTCTATTTTAAATGAATTTTGATCTGAATCAATAGTTGTCAGTCTGATTCAAATAATAATCATATTCATTGTAGTCGCTGTTGTTCCTACAATAAAGAAATCTGAGTGTATTTATTAGTAGCTGTTAACTTGTAAGGAGCGGTGTGCAGTGTAGCGGGAGGAAGCAGACTGAGCCTCCTATGAATTCCCTAGGACAGGGTTTCTCAAATTAAGAAGTACCTACGCGAACCCTTGCGGGTTCGGTGTTCGCAACACACATTATCACTAAAATTGGTCCTAAATTCGACTTACTTTGTGACTGAAAACTATAGCATTAACATCATAATTATTTTTGCAAATGTTTTACCATTTGTTCACTTAAAAAAGAAAAACTATTTTGTTACATTAGATTTTATTCTTATATATTTTATTATTTGGTGAGCATTCGTCTGCAAACACGTAAAGTGGTACGCGGGGTCATTACTTTGAGAAACCCAGCACTAGGAAATTCAGTAAGATTGCAATAGGCAAAGATAGTCTAAAGGAACTGAAAGTTAGGTAAAATGCCCAAATTTTCCGGAAATTCACTATGCACGATAATTGCGAGGAAGTTTGCTAAGACGCCCTCGGAATAGAGATTTGTTAAATTCTTCACTATCGTCATTTTAAAGTTATTTGACATCTTCACGAGAGAATGTGCAGAGATGTAAAGTTTAAAGATTCTTAGATTTCGTGAAAACTTGCTTTGTTCCTGTTATTTCTCATGCTCACATGGTATTGTGGTGACAAGAGACACACCCAGTTTCTGAACGGCTGGTTATCTACGAAATTAAGTATCGCGTTGCCCAATCAACTACAGTAATTGGTTAACCGAGAAACCTTTTAATTACGTCGAAGTATAGTAAGATTTCAGAAACTGGGCGTTAAGATCTTCATCAAATGAAAGTAGTAATAACGATTGAGTGGTTGAAACAACGCGTCCTAAGAAGGAAACTGACGATGTTGGAAGCAGTGTGATCTAAGTGTCATTTTTACCAATACTGAGGTTATGACACAATGGCATAGAAAAATCATAATTCTTCCATGCCACACTTATCTAAGTGCTCTTCAGTGCTTTCTTCCTTGAGGGATCACAACATGTCACTATAGAATTGGTACGGTCTCTAAAGTGAAGACCATGTCACACTGATCTAAGTACTGAGGTGCATCTGCATACTGTTGTGCCCTAGATCACTCTGGTTCCTACGTCGTCAACTGTTGTCTATCCGTTATGCTATATATTATTCACTTACATATTCTATATTTTGTTTCAAGATATTGACTTGTTTACCGCACGTGGCTAAGTTCATTGTATTTACGTTTAGGAGATTATAAAAATAAAATTTAGAATAAATAATATGAACGCATTTATAAATTATTATATTGATGTCCTCTGTAGACTGGTAGTCAAGCATACCCAAGCAGAGCCAGTTATCTTCGTCACTATCTAGTCCAGTCAAAATAGACATTAGAAATAACCATAATTCGCATGAGTCGAAAATTGGTGGAGGTCTTGAATACACCATTTATAAATAAAATGTCAAAAGTCCCCACCAATCCCGTGTGCTAAAAAATATTCAAGGTCAAAGTCAAAAATATCAGTTACCACTTTTCTCGTTAACGGTGACTGATATCTTAAAAATAGTTCAGACCAAAATTGTAGATCATAAAATTGTCTACAAAAATGACTCAACACTTTTTTTCCTACGAGTCACCATTTCCGAGATATTGCTTCTGCTATAACTGAACCTTTTGGACTAATTTGAATGATAATTATATATAATTTACATCAGCATTGTCTGCAACATACTGAATAAAAATGTCAATTTCTGGTTGTAATATGTAAGATGGACGATGAAGAAGAAGCCACGTACATCATAGTATCATTATAGGATGTACACAAAGCAAAAAACGTCGATGAAAAAAAACTGAGAGTTCCAATTGCAATTTGATTTGAAAGAACTCGGGCGAATAGCAGTCATAATACAATGGCTGATAGTTGTTAATATTCATTTTAAACGGTCTAATTTGCTTTCTCTGGTAATTGTTACTTAACCACCTTTTTAATGCTTATTTTGTCTAGACTAATCTGCGCATATCTACTTGGCTACCAACCACACAAGACATTCACAGAATCATGGCGATTCTCTTTTCTGCACTTTTAAACGAAATGTGCTAACTTATGTCAACACTAGCTGTTGCCCACGACTTCGTTCGCAAAATTGCCCTAGTTTCATAAAAAAATCACCCCTCATTTTAAACCCTTACGGGATGAATTTCCAAAAAATACCTTCTTAGTCACACTTACGTTATTTAAGGAACGTTTGTGCAAAATTTCTGGTTTCCAGACCCAAAGTCACTGAATCAGTCAGCCAGTCAATTTCTTACTTTATATATGTATATAGATTATAAGAACAAGAACTTAGTTTGATTTATTTATTACATTAAATACGTTTTACAATTGGTTACGAATATTAGTACATAATATTATTACAATTTATAAAGACCCTGTTTATGTTAGATGTTCATATTGGACTGCCTCAATGAATTTGTTGTTAATAATTTGGTTGTTTTATCAAATTCATTCAAATATTAATACATTTCTCAATGATATATAACATTATAAACATGAATTCCGTTTTTCTCTAGGATCTAACACAAACAAAGTCCATCGCAGCTAAAATTTAAAAACTAAGAAATAAATATTGTCATTAACATTATTACAAAAGCAAACATATCACAAACAACGATTAAAGAATAGTACATTTTGATATAAGTGGGGAAACTTTGTTATTGCATTCGAGGCGGAACTAACACCCGAGCCGCAGGCGAGGTTGTTAGGGAGCCGAGAACTGCCGTAAGTAACAAATCCCCACGCGTATCAAGCAACGTTTTTCAATACACTTTCGAAAAAATTGAATATTATAACGGAAAGTATTTTTTTCAGGAATTATTAGGAAAATATGATTTAATTTGCTTTTTTTCCGCGCTTTGCTTTCGCCAGGTAACAGAAGAAGCAAAGGTATAATGCCACTAAGCAGCCTAATATAAAAAATAGAACATTCAAATATTTTTGAATTTAGAACACAAATAAATGTTAATTTGTTCATAAAGTTAAATATTTGTTTTAAAAAATCATGTTTATCTATGATATTCCATTTATAGAGATAAACTCTTTGCCGAGATTTAAAAAAAAAAACAATCACCGCAGACTACAGTCACTGAACCCATTTAGACTTGTATAAATTTAGTTATCTGTGGAATTTTTTATTTCCGCCCGTGTGCGAAAAAGTATTAAAAATCCACGTGTGTGAAATACATTGCATGTTGAACCTTAATCGTAGTGCGATAAGAACCAGTTTTGGAGAAAGTGTATTGAAAAAAATATAAATATGCAGTTGTTAAGGAACGATGAACTACAGTGAAACGTGATGCGTGTGGCGGCGTGGCGGGCAGGCGCGGGCACACTGGCCTTACAGTACAGACTCATTTATAACATCATAGCGATTATTAAATACGTTAAACATGACCGGGTAATGCCTGCCGTGACACTCGCAGTTCTACACAATGCAGGTGCCCGGCTGCCCGCTGCGGCGTTCCTGCGAGCAGCTGCCACCTATTTTCTTCTAGAGCACATACTTTATTAATCTATCTGAGATCAGTTATCTTGAAAACTTAGTACGTTAACTATTAGTATACCGATTTGCATATTAAAAAGTATTAGTGTGGTTTTATTTCATAATCCGATGCGCCGCCGGAAAATTGACAATATTAATTTAACGTGATATGGGAAACTATTTCTAAATACAGACTAAACAGCAAAATATCATATGCGTAACAATAAGCTCTTAATAGTCCTGGGTACAAGTTGACCTGTATTATATTAATCAAAGTGTCGGCTTGGCCTCACCTTGTTTAACGCTTAAATTCGTATATCTAATTTACACTACGTTGGTTACATGATCGTTACATAAATTATACGTTCGGGTATCATTGTCATTTATTACTATAACTCGTTATTTCCATATTTATGCTCTGTCAAAACATAAATAACATAACATATATTATTATAAATTCCATGGACAATATACTGATATTTGTGATTATGAGTGTATACAAATTTAGTGATTCGACAATGAACATAGATACACTGAACATTAAAACATTGATGTCTATTGTTAATCTTGTAAGTGGTAACATGAGAATGCTGAACACAAACGGCTACATTTGAATTGTTGAAAAAAGGTTACTTATAAGGAGCTTTGTGATGTGTGGGTGGGTGTGGCGGCGACTATGCGGGGTGCGGGATGCGGTGAGGGGAGTGGGCTGGGCAGGGTGTTCAGCCATATTCCTGCCGCTGCAGCGCCACCGACACCTTGTAGAGGCTCTCCATCATGAAGGACAAGTTCTGCGACAGCTCGTGCACCGGCCTCGTGATCGCTACCATGTCTACCGAATATTAAAAAAAATAAAATTGTATGTTCTTGCTTGTGTGGAAATGTAAAATGCCTTATTTAGTAGTTTTTCTCTTCAAAAACATTAAGAAGTAAGGTGTATCCTTACCCGGCTGCGCTTGAGCAAGACCCTTGCAGTAAACGTGTAGCAGAGTGGTGACGTCATCTTCAGGCAGCTCGCCTCGCTCCAGAATGCGCTCAGCGTTGCGCTCGCGGACCAGTGCTAGTGCCGTGCTCCATCTGATATCAAATATGGTCGAAAATGAGTTAACCTACCTATTTATGTTCTTGTGTACCTATTTTATTTGTAACTGAAATGTTAGTTTTTCTCTCCGACAAAGCACCTGATAAGTTATCTCTCCACCACTGTTAATTGACTAGTACAGAATGCCTAAGGCGTCAAGTCCGCCTTTGTAATATTTTTGAGTGTAAACAGTTTAAATGAATAAAATAACCGACATTACAGCACGCAATAGCGAGTTGAATAGAAAAAAGGAAAGGGTCTCAACTCTGCAGTGGGACAACGCAGACTGATTTTTTTATTTACTTATTACATCTCGCGGTTTTTTAAGAGGGGAGAAGGACTGCGATTCTCCAATTCAGACGAAATCGACGTTCGCATTCCGCTCTCTTCACCCTGAATAATGCCTCAAGAACAATTTTTTTTTTTCGTAAATTCAAAGTCTACTGTAGACATATCCTTGTCATTCCTTTTTTTCAGCAACTAATAAGTAAAGAAAATATGACCCTCCAAAATTGACAAAAAGTTCCCATTTTTACGGCCGTGATTAGATATTTACTACCAAACACATTCGAAAAGTTATTAACATAAAAGACATTGATAGGTACCTAGACATAATTAAAATTTTAATTTCAAATTTAAAAGAATCCGCTCAGTTTTTGAGGAGAAAAAAGGGGAATACGAAACGTCGATCTCGTCAAAAATTTTGTGATATAATCAGTCTGGTCTGCAGCTATCCCTATCGCACTCTATGGGGGCAGGCTTGACGCAGCGCGACGGCAATAGTTTCTTCAAATGCCTATTTTTCAATTCCCCTCTGAATATTACTTATCGAGTTTCACAAAATATTCGGCAAGTTACCACACCAGGGAACCTTCTAGTTACGGAGATATTAGGGGTCAAATTTCCGACTTTTTCACAAGTTTTTTTTAAATAAAATTTTTAATTTTATCTTACTTTAAATACCTCCTTGACCCCCGTACTATTCAATGCACTCATCAGTACAATGTTTTGAGTGCGTTACATTGCGTCCTACCGTAAAACGTGATTTATATCACCCCGAAAAAAAAGTCTTGCCAGCAATATTTTTTGCGTACAGTTGCTTAATTTAACCAGCGCGGGCGTTGCGCTGGTATAGGTGCCTAAAGGAATCTTGGATCATTGGGAGGATAGTAAGTGGCGTGGCTCACTTCTGGCGCTGTATGAGTTGCAGAAGCCGCGCGTCGTCGTGTGGCACCGGCGGCGCCGGCTCCCAAGTGCCCGCCGCGCTTGCCGCCAGCTGGCTGCGCACCGCGCACACCGCGCCGCTCATTTCCACGCCCTGTCAAACATTACACTTGAAAATAAACAAAAAAGGAAAAACGCTGTTTAGGCCTACGCCACACTTGACGGATTCCGATGCCGAACTTCCGTTGCGGTAAATCCGGAACAGACGCAGACGGCGAGCTGTCCGTGACGGAACGACCGATCATCCGCGTAGTTTGCCCGTTATTAGTCATTTATTAGCAATAACATGTAATGGCGTTCCGAAGCGGAAGATCTGCGACGGAATTTCGGTCAAGTGTGGCGTAGGCCTTATTCTGCTCAAATAACTGCGCTCACATCCCTTATATCCAATGCCTTGAGACAAACAAGTCAAATAATTATATTATTTCACCAACGTAACTTGAAACATCAGGGTGGCGCTGCTTGTTAAGTAAAATATCATCCACCCGTCAAATTCAGTACATTTCAAAAGTAGTTCCAAATCCCGCCACGTCTCAAGATATGTTGGTCTAGTTATTGAATATTTATTCAGCACAACAAAAGGCACATCGTAAATTAAATAATACATAGTAAGTACGGTGGGACGCCCTCAGGTTAGGTGGGTCGAGGTTCTCCGCAGGGTGGAGAGACCCGCTTACAGTAGTGGACTACTGAAGAATGATGATGGTGATGAATACAAAGAAAGGAATTTGGGAGGAGATCGTTGCCCAGCAGTGGGAAAACAGGTTAAAAAAATAATTTACAATAATTAAATAATAATATTTAATTAAAGTTCTTTTAAATCAAATATCGAATAATATAATATTCTGACAGAAGTAGTAAATGAAATTTGGGAGCAGACAACCCCTTGTTTTAGTTTGACGTAAATGGAGCTGGCATAAACACGTATCATTTTGTGACGCATTATTAAATTGCGTTAAAACATTACGAAAGACCAAATGTTACCTATATTAATCTAGGTTTCTTTAAATTTAGAGGCAGTGTAGATGTGAGCTAACAGTTTAGTAGTGAGTGATGACGCCAATGAACACTTGGAAGATAGCTCGACTACCGAGTAAAAGTGAGTTCTCTTTAGCAAAATGACCGAATCTGTCACTATAGTGAACAGAGGCCGGAGAAAATGGTTTCTTTTGGAGGTGTCTAAGTAATATTAAGGCGTAAATGTGTGTGTTATTACGATAAATGTATCGCAGAATATGTAGTATATCAAATTGTGTTTTTTGTCGAATTTGAGTTGCAGGTAACAAAACAATTGTTACAGAAAGATATTAAAAATGTAGCTCTATTATAACGTTGTAGGCGAGTTATGTGGGCCCTCATAGCTGGCCAGGGTATAGCGCGTGGCACTCCCGCATCCCAAGGGGTGCGGGGGTGCCCTACAAGCGAGGTCATCGGCTCGTTGCAAGATGCATTGCACGCATGCGGGAAAATATTGCTCAAATCTACGAGCTTGTCCGGGCCCGGCATAAGGCATACTACACTCGGGGTGGTCGGACGTTAAAAGTTATACTCGACCTTATTTTCCAAAGCGGCCGTATATACTGCCACTATCATCTTATTGTTGGTCTCCAGTAGTAAAAGTAGCTGGAAGATTAGTCGGTACAGCGAGCGCGCCAGTTCTTCGGTTACGCCACGCGATAGTTCCAACACCTGTGACAAGTGAACAATACGCTCAGTGATTTAAACTAACAATAGCCTGCCAGTGAAAAGAAAGAAATACAAGAAACAAAATATAACATTTGACACATGCCGCTACTGATAAATCATATTGTAAGACTCGAAGTATCGCGAAATATAACAATAATGCTCGGAATATTTTATATGTTCAAATTAACGTTAAATCAGAAGATCCTTTGTGTGTTAGTAGGGCTTTGTTATGTTTACATAATATTCATAGCTTCGCGATTCTTAAGGGGAAACCCTAATGCTGTGATTTACTTCCAAATGATCTGGTTTAGTTACTTGACGTTGGTATATATCATGTGTTATATATACAATGACAGCCAAGACAGACAAGTGACATAAACTGCTTCTAATAAAAAAAAAACAATCGCGAACAATAAAAAACTTATATAACTATAATTCAAAACAAACAGTGCCAAACAGTGTTTAACTATAATTCATTTGTTTAACTTCAAAAATGGCGGACAAACCTCCAGGGTGTGCTCCCGACGATCAAAATATGTTTGAAGATGCTCATGAAGCTCCAGTGCAGCATAGCGCACAGCGTCCCGAACTCGCGGGTGGTCAGCAGCAGCCGGACCCGCCCATAGCAGAGGCGGCTCCTCGGCCCCCGCGCGCTCCAAAACCGCGCCCAGCTCGCCTGCCAGGGCAGGTCCAGCTGCCACCGCCGCTGCCGAGGGACCGCTTGATGCGCATCCGCTGGTACCCGCCGCCAACCCAGGCGCGCTCACCAAGCCACCAGCAGTCGCACCGTCCGCGCAGAGACATATAGTTTTACTTGTCACCTCCTGCAGGAAGTCACAAGAAAATAACAATTACTTTACAGCAGTATTATTATTACATGTTATTGTATTATATTCAGGATTTCGTGGAGCATCTGTGTATCGATTATTACTTATAGAATAGAATAGAAATAATTTATTTGCATTGAATGTAGGTACATACATGAGTTGTTACAGTAGTAAATATTTGTTCCTGGTACATTGTTCTAATTAATTTGTTCTAATCAATAGTTTTGGCTTCTCCGACACTTGTGCAATGATTGAATTTGATTTTTTTGTTATTAAAAATATATCGTTGTCTTATATATTTGCACCAGATTAACTTACACAAAATTACAATAATGCTTCGAATCAATATCAAAATTTCATACATCATATTATGTCTTTCGAATGTGAGAAGCCGGGTCTGCTGCGGCAATATTATCGTTTTAATATAAAACAGTAGATGTAAATATGGGTGTAATTGTTGAGATGGGACAGTAAGGACATGTACCTTCACCGCTGTAGCTACAGGAAAACGGTGTTGGAAGCCTCACTACAAATTTCGATACGAAATGTTCGGTTAATTTTTTTGTGATTTCTGACTTTAGGATTACTGAAACCGTTTTTTGTGGTCCTTATAAGCAACAAAATCGATTGGCATCAAAAAATTTTTTTGTGAAAATTGACAATTTTCTTGCTGTCTGTACACTTTATCGAAAATCTGTGAATGCAGATCGAAATTTACTAAAAGTTATGGTTAGCCTCTTATGACCGTTTCTTGCTCGTTTACCATCTCAAAATTCCACCCTGGATAAGTATGTTGTATGTATAGATGTTGATAAATGTGTTATGTATGAATATAAATGTTTATAAGTGTTGTATTGCTGAGGAAGTTTCTTGTCGTTCATTCTTCTTCCTCAGTGTGTGTGCGAATGGACGGACTTATCTTGGGGGCAATTAAAACGTCAATGCGAAAACAGCACGGCTCACATATTGCAATATATGTACATTGAGCTAATCTAAATCAAGTCAAAAATCGATGCTAGTGGTATATAAATATGAACACCTGTACTTTGAAAATGTAAAAATACTCTGTCATTATTTTCACTAGTGCGCACTAACATCCGCCCCTAGATAAGTTTAATAATAAAAAGTTTTAATTATAGAATTGATGGTGTAAAATATAGAAATAGAATAGTAAAAATTTGTGTTTGTTTTTAAATTTTGCCCTTCTATTCCTGAATAATTGATGGCTGGCCATGAAAACAAACCTCATAGGAGATGCTTATATAGTAGTGGCACAAGAAAGGAGGCTTCTTTACCCAACAGAAAGGCTTTGGATGATGATGGGGTGATATAAATAAATAGCATTATTATTATCCGCCAGTCGGGCGTGAAATTGGAGAGTTATACATATGCCTAGGCGTGGACTGCTGCAGACTGATGATGGTGATTAACACCTGATCCTAAGGCTGAGGGTGACGTACCTTGAGTACGGTATGCAAGCGGTGCACGAGCGCCAGCGGCGGCATGAGCGCGGCGTGCCGCAGCAGCGCCGTGACGGAGGCCCGCCAAGAGTCGCGCATGGCGGGCGCCGCGCCAGGCACCGGCGTCACGTCGCCACGGTCACCTGCGGCAACCAAACCACACACTTTATAGCACACATTCTTTATTATTAACCTGCAAAAGGGTCACTGGTCAGCAGTGGCGTACAGTGGTTCTCCACGGAGGGTAGGCCACCCCGCCACTGATACCCAAAAAAACAAATGTGATTTATAAAATTTGAAAAAAAAAATATTGTACATAAAAGCCTGTAAAAAAAAAACACCACGTTATTCAAGGTTCAAATCACGATTTTCTGACGGTGCAAACTAGTTTCAATACGTGATTTACCAAATGTATTTAACTTTAAACATGCCTTTAGATGTTATTCTATTGATAGGTCATGCTTTTTTGACGAGAAATGAAAATTATGCAAATCGAACCGAATCTACCTTTAGACACCACATGAATCTTATCATTAAACGATAACTGCGAAAACTTATTGCTTTTAACTTCTAACAAACACATTATCACCACACACATCACAACAGAATACCATCTATACGGGTAATAATGTATTTAACAAATAATATTTACATTAATGTACGTTTCAAAACGAATTACTTATAAGTTATTACTAAGTAACATATAAAAACATTCAAGATCGCATATAAATTGCTTGTCACATGAAACAAATAAACAATATAGCTATTCAAGAAACTAATAATTCGCGAATTTAGGTATTTTACGCACCCAGCGGTCGGCGAGCCACGCGACCGATTCTTTCTTTCATATCTGTACACTTGGTCGCACAATGATATTGTGAGTATGGCGACTAAACGATCTTGATCCAACGTAACACAAGTTTTCTTAGCATAAAGTTACGGTGGTACTTCGGTGGACGGAAAAACTTTTGATGTGACATTTTAATGATATTTAATTCGTTTTAAGATTTATTTTAATATATTTTTCATTATTTATATATTAAGAATCTTAAAGTGTAAAATTAAGTAGATATACATAAACATTTAAATTTTTACGCAGTAACCGATCCTTGATAACCGACATCCGTAGCATAGTAGTCTGAATCGTGCTCTATACTCATAGAAATCGAAATAATTGGTACTATCGATACCATGAAAGTACTTTTGTTAGATATTTTAAAGGTAGTCCGCGCTATTCGTATTATTTAAACGTTTCATTTGCTGTTACATTTTAAAATTCATTCAGGTAATTTTTGACATTGATTTCCTTACGCGGTCAAAGCCGAACGCACGTGTTTTACAGCTAATCAAGTATTACAATAGGTAAAAGGATAATTAGCATCAGAACTTTCTGCTAATTGTTCACTTTAGCATTTTTGGTTCCAGGTGTAAGTCTCAAGTGTAAAACAATGTATACCAGCGCATTTACTAAAGATGCATCATTACAAAGTAAAAGCCGACCACAATACTCGTAAACAAATAGGTTTCTGGTGAACAGATTTATTTGAAAAATAAACAATATCTTTAGACCATCGAATTATATAGAGATATTACACAGACAAATATGTCTGTTCAATATCTTTTATATGTACGTAAATAAATAAATAGTACGGTTGCAACATATTTAAATAAATAAAACACATCAACGTAATTTCTTTTATTTGGTACAGTCAATTACCATATTTTTTATTAGAAAAATATTTTTATTTTTATTTAAAACGATCAAAAACTGCGGTCGTAGTTTACGAAGTTCTAGAATGCACACAAAAGCTGAGTCTATACGGCAATCGATGCACACCAACCACTATAGTATCGACTGGACGTCGCGCGCGAAATTATCCGACATAGAACCGCCCTAGTCAAGCGCTCGCGCTGTTTTGAGCGTAGGTCGCCGGCGCAGTGAAATATATAGTACTTTTAATTAATTAATTAAAAAATAACAGTAGTTGTTTAAATAATAAAAATAATAATATAGTTCAAGCAAATATTGAAGAATATTTTGGTATAAATATTACGTCAAAATGATGCACAACTTCGGAGATATCGTTGTTTCGAAGCCTTTTCGGTCGATAATTGAATTAGATCCAGTTTTTTTTCTTTACATTTAAGGCATATAACGAAAATGTATTCTAATAATATTAAAGTATAGGATATAAGAGAGACGAAAAAAAATTTTGATGATCTATATCAGGTCTCCGTGAGGTTTTGCCTAAACATGCATCGGGAGAATGATATTACTAAATAAATAAAAAAGTTATTTAAAATTTGCTTTGATATATGGACGTAGTTAAGCGAAAAGGATCCAATCCACAACATGGCCAAAATTGACTTAGTGCATCACGTCATGTACCTGCGGCAAATAAATATATTTTCTTTCTTTCTTTCTTTTCATCAAACTGATGAAGAATACCAACACTCATTTGGGTTGGTCGTAGGTTAGGTCTTTTTTACTAGCTGATAGTATTTTTTGGCCATGTTGTGGATTGGATCCTTTTCGCTTAACTACGTCCGTAGTAGAGATCTTTAAAAAATAATTGTTATTTCAAGCAACGAACGAAAAACATACAATTTCAACGAGGAAACCTTGCAATTTCGCGTTTTTATGTAATACCCCTCTTAAGAAAATTTTGCCGGATAATAATACTGACAGACGACAGTAACGGTGGTGTTGTCATTACTTATTTTCCAAACTCCCCAAAAATCAAAGCGAGAAATAAAAGTCCTGTAGTTATTAATTATTTTTATAGGACTTTTGCAATTCTTACAAATACAATTTATTATATTTGTGGAAGGTATAAATTCGTAAATGTTTCAATGAGATTTAGGCCGCACTTGTTCGTGCCTAACAGAATTGACAATTTATAGCTACAAACTTACCTTACAGTATAGTGTGAGTTTGAGTTACGTCACACGGGCGCGACAAGTTGCTATAAGTGTTCTAAGAGTTTTAACTTTTTTTTAAATATTTTGTATTATTTTATAACATAGTTACAATAAATGCATTTGGCGTTGTTGGTAGAGTAGGCTAGGCCTAATTGCCTCTCACGCCCTTGCTAGTCAGAGGTAACATCATAAAAATGATCAACTTTTACCGTAGGATCAACCCTAATATTTCGAGCAGCTGACGTTGTATTCTTGCCGTACGAGAGTGATTACACGAACTACGTTATCAGCACGGAATATGCTAAAGCCAATCACGTATTACCTCAATCGTCACATCTATTTCGGCGTCGTATCGAAGCAAATTACTTTTTCGCTTTTATTGCATAGGTATCAGTGGCGAAAAGTAAATTAAAGGGGGAGGCGAAGAAAAAAAAGTTGATATCATGACCATAATTTATTGTGTTCGGTAATTATTCCATGGGATCATACTACCGGGATAAAGAGTTAGATCAAAGTATCTTAAACAGGGTGGAAAGGACACCGACTTTAAAACGGTTACCACGTATTCAGTACATCATTCTGAGCTCCCACATAGAAATTTTTCATCAATTATTTAAAAAAAATCAGCTGTCTCCTACAAAAGTGCAATACCTACACGGTCAAAATGCATGGAACAGCTGATTTTTTTTTAAGCTGGTACAGCTATTGCTATAGTATCTGTATGCCAAAGGAGATCACCCAGATTGGGCATAATTTGTTGTTTGCCGGCCAAATAAACATTTATTTTTCGATATGTCTGGGTATCACAGATAACCTCCTCTAGATTCCGCATAGAAGGCCACTTAAGCGCTCGACACATCTGTGAGCTAGCACACATATAACTCGATGCTCGTATGTATCTCTTCAGTGTCGGCTAACGTTAGATCCGTGATGACGTTAGCAATTTAGAGAATTCATTATGTATGAAAGTTTGATTGTTACGGATTCATTAAAAAAAGAAAACTACCTATGCTGTTAAATATTCAAATCTTAAGTAAAATTATAAACCATTGTCAACTTATAGTGGCTGAGGTGTAGTTTCGTTGATGTCTTTCCCTTTCACACACTAGGTACAGAAAAAAACTATGGTATCGATATTTTGATTGTGTTATTTGAACAATAATCAATTTCATTGATTCAATAATTAAAATATAAATAAATTTACGGTTTATTCTGAAAGAATTAATCAGGTTTTCTGTGAATTGAACCGTCAATTAAACTAATAGTTTGTAATTTTTTTAAAGTTATAATTTTATCGTTCGGATTATTCGGTAATGTATAACATTTATTTATTTACTACTAATTATAACAACACTACAGACCAAGTCTAATACGATAGTGATGTAGGACCTAAACAACATAAAAAGTGAGCATTAATTTATCATTCTGTTTAAAAAAATGTCGACGTCAGAGTCTAGTGGTTATCTGTGGTGTGTAGTCACTAAATTAACAAGTAGGCGCAATACACTTGTGCGACGTCTTGCTATGATCTATACATATATGTACGATGTTACTTTGCCACGGACACGGCTTCACAACACCTCACTCACCATCGGGCTCTCCACTAGAAGCACTGGAGAAGGAGTGCGTGCGCGGACGCAGCACGAGCTCGTGCGCGGCCCCCGCGTCGCCCTCTCCCCGCGACCCGCTGGCTCCGTCGTCCCACCCGCCCTCCTCGTCCGACGAGTCCTCGTGAGCACTCTGTGACAAAAACTGAGCATAAAATTACAATCTATACAAATCAATAAAATTGAAGTGTTTTTTGTATTTTTTTTGTTATTTTGATTTCAACATCGCGGTTCGTATTTCCGAAGATAGCCGATGAATCCCGATGCACATAATCTATCAAGCTGCGGTGGTACTAACCGGCTTGCCCACGGGGTGTGCGTCGGGCGCACGAGCCAGCTGCGGCGGCGGGCTGCGCTCAACGGCCGCGCCCTCGTCGCGCTCCTCGCTGGGCAGCCGCCGCCGCACGCCCCAGTTGAAGTTGTCCGAACTTTCTCCCTGGACAGATATTAGAAAACATATTAGATTAAGAAATAAAGAAAAACGTTTATTTAACACAAGAAGCTGCGGTATCCGCAGCATGACTTGCATAAAATAAACAATATTGGATTATGTGTGCTTCTCAGTCGCATCTAAATGGTTTTTATTTAAAATAGTAATTGGAGGAAAAAAAATTTAAAAAGTATGAGAGATTACTTTGCCCAGCATTATGAAACGATTAAAGCTTTCAAAAAATAAATGACGTAATTAAAATACCTCGATGCTCTCACTCTCGTACTCTAAGAAGTCAAAGTCTTTGAAAACGCCAAAGTGGTCAGTCGGAGGGGCCCCGCCAGAGGGTTCATTGCCGGGAGTGCCCGACACCTCCTCCAGTGAGGATGCCATGGACGATTCACGCTCCAGCAGCTCCGAGCTTTGGCTGAATATCACCTGCAAACACGCCACGACAAAATATGTTACTCATAATCACATTTTTATTGGAAAGGGGTAGGTAAACTGATGTTGAGAGTCAGTTCTTTTATAAAAATCACACACATTGAAAGTCTTACGAAATACGTTGCATTAATGTCGAGAAAAATATCAGTAAAAGGCGGACAACACTCCACACACTAAAAAAATACTTAACATTTGTAATGCAAACTTTTTTAGAAATATTGTCAATTCTAGTTTATTCCATCTTATCTTAACTTACGACCGGCTGGGGAAAATCAAAAAAAAAAAAAATCTTTGTACACTTTCAGTTTAGTAGCCCCCTTTCCAACTAAAATATAATAAAAGGTAATAGACCCTTAACGAAGCCGAAAGGCACTAGTTCTCTCCGTCTTTGCGATCATTTTTTTGTTCTAGACCATACCTGGGAACCTTCTAGTTACGGAGATATTGGGGGTCAAAGTTTCAACTTTTTCACAAGTTTGTTTTAAATACATATTTTTAATGTTAGATTTTTAATTCAAACATCTCCACGACCCCGTACTATTCAATCCATCCATCAGCACAATGCTTTGAGTGCGTTCCATCGAGTCCTACCGTAAAACGTGATTTTACACCCCAAAAAAAAAAATCGTTTCCCACCAATAATTTTTGCGTAAAGATACTTAGTTTGATATACAGAATGCTTGGTTGACAGCTTCGTGAAGGGTCTGATTAAATACGAGAGTAATATGAATTCATATCACATCGCATACAATATTAATTATTTTATAAATTTTCTTTCTATAAAGTGTCTTTCATCAATTTCAAATGCTTGCTTACTGGTGAACATTCCTACTTTTGATTTTAAAGTAGCTGTGTTGCAGATAATGACAATACTTAAATACATGTTTGTACAAATACACATGAGAGTTCGTTATGGTATCGTAAATAATCTGAAAGAATACTAAATGATTTCAGTTTTGTAAATGCAGTACATACACGAAAATACGACGAATCATGAACTTATATAGAAGCGACTAATTACGGAAAATTCCGTAAGTATAAATATAAACATAATAGTTTTACATTGTGTCATTAAATTGAGTTAGTTTTACAAAAGTACAGTTAAATGAAAGCAGTTTCACTTCTATATGAATTTACGGCTCTTAGTTAACTCTGTATGCCCCGACACTTAATGTTTTACATAAATAGTGCTTATACAGTGCTTACTTGTAATATACTTTGTTAGTGTATAAACAATTCAACTGTGTATATTTCGACGGTTCGCAGTGTTCAACTGTTTACTGAAGTATAGTATTGATGGTGATCACATAATAATATTATGTACAATATAAATTATTGAAATTTGTAGAGGCGGGTGCCTTATCTTCTAGCATTGACTGACGCTTCGTAGACGCTGCGTTGCGTTGCCTTGACTGTTTAAAAAAAAAGTCGTTGAAGGTTAGCGTCGCACTCGCAGCGTGTACGTGCGACCAACGCCTGCTCTCGACGCGTGAAGTCTGCACACAGTGCACTTAATCGTCAGTAGCCTGTATCATTGATACCCAGATCTCTCATCTTCTCCAATTTAATTCACGCAGTTATAGTTAATCATTTTTTTTGCTTTCAAAATAGGTTTTATGAAGGATAGCTTGAAGTGAGCTTTAGCAAATGAGTATTGAAGATCATGAGCACGTAATGTAGTGTGGCAAGCGAAGCGTACGTTGTTTGTAAAATCATCTTACGAAAACATTGATCACTATTTAATTCTGCCTTCAAAGTAGCAAATAAAAATAATAATAACAGTTTTTATAAAAATGTGACATCTACATAATTGCTCTTTTCTCGAAAACGAAATATTTCAGTTTGTATTAATAAATATAGTACTTGGATGGTATCAATTTTGACGCTACATTTGCTGTCGCATAATTATGACAAGGTTCTATGAACGATCACAGTTTCCATAGGCTGACTGTACAAGAAGGTGGTGTATCGCGCTCCCTGCGGGGTGTGAGTATCAAGGTACTCTAGCCCTGCAGTGTGCGGGGCAAGCGTTGCGACAGAATATACATGTAGGCGAGTTACCTTCGAACATAAAGTGGTAATTAAATCGTCCTAAACGCAGCGATGGATAGAAATCATATATTCATTAGTTGTGTGGCTATACCCGGCTGGCCACCGACCATATACATATGTGTACACGTCGGCTAGCACCTGCCTCGTCAATATGCAAACAATAATTTTGAAAAAATATGAATAATTGATAAACAAAAATATTGGTAATTAGCCAGCCAATCAGTTTCCAGGTGCTTCGCCGACTACCACCAATACTAATCACTGTATGAAACATGTATATATTGTATGGTTAATATGGTAGTGTGTCATTAAAATGTGAACCCCATGGTTTCACCCATAGAGTCCAGTTTACTTACAGATGGGCTCTTGGGGAGGCCGACACGTTGCCCGCACGTAGTCAGCAAGTTCACCAGGCATTCCCGGACGCGACTCTGTTATTAAGAAATTTTATTGAATATAATTTAAGACATTTATGTAAATAATTCTTCAAATTTCTCGTTCCTCTGAGATCGACATCGTGTTAAACCATTTTTTACTTAACATTTATAATGGTAAGTAAAGAGAGGTTTCGACCTTTGTTTCGCTCAGTTTGTGACGGCTGTCATAAAATAACAGCGCTGTTTTTATTGTGGCCAGTTTCGTAAAGAAGCGATGTTAGCGCCGGCACAGATTTCTTAGGAAGCACAATCGTTATTAGTCAGTATCTAACGAAAAGAATATTCAGTATCTTTTATAAATTCAGATTAGCTTAGTAAATGCGTAATGCATTCATAATTCCATTCATTGCATTAATTACGTTGTCGAGCTGACAGAGTGATGAAAACAGACATTTTCTGAAAAATGAAATAGTAATTTATTTCGTAGGTCGTAAAATTATAATTTCTTGTGTTTTATGCAATTTGTAGTTCGGTATCAGGTTGTATGTTAATAATTGATTGATGGTTAACTGAAAATATGTACTTACAGAATTATAATCATTGAAATTATTAAAAAAACTACCTCAGAACATCACAGAAAACGTAAGATAATTGAAATGTCGCAGCTTACCTTGGCGGCATTCCTTCAACATATTACAGGATAGTTTGACGGATTGACCAGATTGAATCAGCTATGTTCACGCTATCTACTTCTCCATCGGATGGAGGTACATTTCATGGTCTCGTCGGCCTAGTTTACCTGCGACATCCATGGCCTCTTCCAGCCTGAGGCCAGCGCGTCGGCGGGCGACAGTGACAGCGAGCGGCGTGGAGACGTCGCGCTCTGTGGCTGGGTGGCGCTGTTGCCGCCGCCGGCTTCGGGGCCGACCACCGTCGACGCCGAGCCCGATTGGGATGTTGAAGAACCTGACAACGAAATAGGAATAGATAGAATTTACTTTATACAAAAAATATATATAAATGTATAGGCAGAGTGAATTTTTGAAGTGGGCGTGGATGGCCAAATCTGAAATTATGAGGAATAGCGAAAAATACTCAAAGGCGTCTCGACTCATTAGATTTTTGAAAAATCAATATTCCTAGCCAGGAATAGAACCCATTGATTTCGAGAAAAAAAACACTCGCTATACACCAACACACCACACCAATGCACCATTCGATAGTCTCACTAATAAGAATTAAATTCTGGGAAGTAACGACATATGACAAATTGTTGTTGTGCCATTTCCTTATTGCCAGAACGCGTTGTGGTCGAAAATCAAAACAGCCACGACACGAATTTCGCAAATTTCGAAGTTGACAAGTAAAGTGAATATTTTGTAGAAAAATCAAGACAATGAACTAATTATCGCTTGTAGAATATTGTATACCAAAGATATTTAAGTTAGACGTAAACATAGAAATACCCAAATGTGTGACTACAATGCCATCTAGTGAGAAAAGGGCTGCGAGATAGCCGACGGAATCGCCCTAAGGCCATTGATGTATATAAAACCCAAGATACATACAAAGCATCTGAAAAACGTCCGCTGAAAAAGTACGCACAATTTCGAATTGTGCGTACTGTCCACTGCTTGTAGAAGCCATTGTTTTTAGGGTATAGATTTAGAAACGTGACAAAACGTGCGATGTTCGTGTTTAAAAAACAGCTTTATGTGGTCGGTGTAAGATTGAATTTGTGTTAAGTCAGTCCAAACTTGTGATAGATTGGTTTAATTTTTTTAGTTTGTTTTATCAATGACACTTTATCGGCGCTCCTAACATATGCAAAAACTAGCATAGAAGTACGTATAAACCAATATCTCTTTGGGTCTAATATTACTTGCTATAAGAAGACGACTCCTTTATAGTATTTTCATACATAAACATCACTTGACATACTCAAGCGTTTTGCCAATAGGGTAAGCAGGCACGCTACGACCGTAAGCATTCATAGCATAGTCCTAGTATTTCCACAACGTTCAATTTCTGTGTAATATTATTAAGCTCAAGAGAAAATCGATGCTAGGTCAGCAGGAACTAGGTCAGTTCATTGCACTGTTGATGCGGGCGGAATACCTGGAAATACAATAAAGGCGTCAAGCTCTCCCGGCGAAATAACAATGTTTACACGTAGAACAATCGTAATATTTGGATTCAAATCTTGAATAGTTTACATTAATTGTTACTACTATCAACCATTTATTTATTTACCTTACGTATATTTATCATAGAACGGAAAAAACGGAAATTTTGATAACATAGAAATTCGAATATTGTCGTGTATGATATTGAGAGTGTAACATAAATAAATTACCAAAACTTGAAAATTATCTAAGAATTCCAGTTTAGCACTCATAATCTTATTAAAATTTTTAACGGTCACCCATCCGAGTCATGGTCGTAGTGTACGGGGCTTGACATCACGTTTCATCAAGCTATGCAGTATCCCTACAGCCGTGTATGATATGACGGAGTGGTAACTCGATCTCAATCGTAAAATACTTTCGTAAAATACTTCGCTGAACAAAGGAATGTTCTCGACTTCTATGATTATGTATGAAAATTTACTAATATGGGGTGTTTGCCTCTGATAATGTACAAAAGTCGTAAGGCCATAATTTTATATTTTTTTCCTTCAGAACTTAAACAAATGAACAAAGGAATTGTAGATCTTTCATTATTTGTGTCTTCTCAATGTTTTAAAGCCACAGTGTATTGTGGGCACCTATAAATAGCATTGTCACGTTTTTGTTAACTTTCTTTTGAAATATTTCGTTCCTGAAAATGTTATTACGTAACATTGTACAAAAGGTTAGTAGTTAAAATCTGCACTTCGGCATCGTGTAACAGTGCCGCAATGCAGATTTTAACTACGCAGAGCGCATGTTTGCCGCATCTGTGACGTAGAGTGATCGCCCCTGTAGCCTGCGCATTTCGCACCTCCCACTCATACCTAGCCCGTATTCTGCGTCATTTGCCTACCCCTCACACCCACAGAGACACAGCTCTCACACGAAGCTCATAGGATTACCCTTCCCCGCACTCTCCCGTCTTTCCCCGGTCGGGGATATTAACCCCTCCACCGAGCACCCTTTTGGTACCCCCCTCTCACACAGAGACAACTCTCGCACACAAATGTCAAAGGATTTTCCCCCTTATTGTTACGTACGCTGTAATTTCTACTCACCCTTATCGGGGGTGACGGTCGATGCGTTAGAAAGAGAGCTCGGGCCGGTGGCAGGCTGGCTCCCCGCTTTAGGGAGATACTTCCGACCAATCACAGGCGTTTGCGAAAGGTCGAAGGTGAAGTCCATTGTTCGGCCCGGTAGCTCCTGAAGAAATAGAAAGTTTCGTTAGTTTTTAGGACAAAGGATTACAGGACATAAGCAACGGTATGCATTATAACCATAACGCATTTAAAACTTTAATAAAAATGCCTACGCATAAAGGCCTTTTTTAATGTCATCTCGCTGGTCAACTTATGAGGCTGGCTTCTGCTAAACCGGACTATCATTGATCGAAGCCTTACGAATACGACTTGGTTTTGTTTCGAGTGATCTTGAAAACCACTCTTTGTTTTTTTCCTTTCTTGTGATGATGATAAACACGCTTTCATGGTCACAGACATAAGGTTTATAACGTATTGCAATAACCGCAACCTTGATATTATTCTACAATATTAATTTACAAGCTCTTTGTAGTATCAGCGATACCACGTGTAAGTCATGCGATACTCATTCTATCATCGCTTTTTTCTATTATGTATTTTTTTGCAACATAATATGTTGTGTGTCTTTTAGTTCGCATTAAATTAATTAATTTTCTTTCAAAATTTATTTCTTTTAGTTTGTGTTAAATTCATGTAGTTTCTTTTCATGCGTCACCTTCTTGCCATGTAGTTCAGTATCGAGGATGGAGGAGGCATGGTTGTCCCAATAAGGCGGCACCACGAGTGTAGAGCAGCGCGTAACCACCAGCTTCAGAATCTTCATCGCTTCTTTGTAGTTGTTGCTGTCTTGAATCTGACAAAAGATAAATTGAGTCTTAAAAATATTGTTCTAAGTCCGAATTTATGTGATTGACAGTTGATCAACTTTTATGTATTTAATTGATGCGAATTAAATCAATGTTAACATTGATATAATTAATGCACGGCGATCAGCACGTCTAAATCACGTTTAAGAGCAGTCAGTCATCATTCATCTTTGTTTTGGAATATTGACATTGCTGATCGCGACATAGCTCAACGACCCCAATATAGCTGGTAAAAGGCAAAGCAGAAGATGATGATAAAATACTTTATAGGTAATTATTACGATCAACATTCTTATGTTACATGCGTGTCGTATTCGCATCGAGTTCATTGCCGATAGTGACGCTACACGTCGAACCAATTTCCACGAACTCCCAATATTGGAAGCTACGAGAATTTATTTAAAGCGACGTGCAATATTGAAGCTGTTGTTGATTTTAACATATTTCAACACGGATCAATCCTTTGTTCTCGTGTTTACTGAAGTTCAACTAAACACGATCAGCAGATCTAAACCGCGTTTATGAGCAGGCAGTGTCACCATATTTGCTATGAACTATTGACATTGACAGCTCTTGAACGCGGTATTTGTGTGCTGATCGCGTTCAATGTCATTGCGAAATTTCGCTCTAAGCATCTAATGCGTCTAGAAAACACGGTAATCTTATTCAATCGAGATAAAGTTTAATTTCCTTAGTTGTTCTGATCTCTATATCTATGTGTTGATCCGTACAGTGACATCGATGAACTTGGCCACAGCTCGCAGTAGGTCCGCATTGACAGGCTGCGCGGCAGGCGCGTTCAGGTCTACGTAGTACAGCATACAGTGTAAAATTGACAACACTGGCAGCTGCAAGTTTGCTGACCCCTGTAAACAAAGATAGCGTGAACATTTTACGTTACAAAAGTCGTGATGGCCCGGAGGTTAAGGCCTCGCACCTCATGGACGAGGTCGTGACTTCGAATCCGAGCAAGTACAAATGTCACTTTTTGTATTTTCTAAGTTTATTTTGGACATAAAACTTAAACCAAAATAGTATATCCAAATGGTTTCTAAATACTGGTTTCGCACTTATGACTTATTTAGTTTTTAGTGTATAATCTCACTATACCCAAAACTATCACTCTTGTGCTCGTCGCAATAAATAAACCTAGAATGCTGTAGGATAATTTGTATCTTCGTTTTATAAATTGATTCAATTTACGTTACGTTTGTGACACGTTCCTGAGCTAAAGGGGCCTGGAGATTTTAAATTATAATGTTATGTATTTTGTTTGGTATTAGGGTTATTCTAGAAAATTATATATCTCTTTCCAAAATCCTAAAGTTAAGGTACGAAAATGTTTAATTTTAGAATGAGACGTTACGTCCCGTCATTATTTTTACCGATAATTGAAAGCTATGCAATATCCAGTTTCATTGGACGCTTTATACTGTTTACTAATTGGCAAATACGTTTACGAAATCACCCGTTTACCTATGTTGGGTAGGTACGGAGCAGGACGCATATTGTTTAGTTCTCTAGCTATCGGACGCTAAGCCAATATAACGTTACGTCAATTGCATGAGCGGAATGTCACCATCAGTCGTTTGTAGAATAATTGAAAGCCCACATATTCTGGTTCGGCACAATCCGGCCGGGAATATATAATACAGAGTGTAAACGGACTCTTCACGAAGCCGTCAACCAAGCATTCTGTACATCAAACTACGTAACCCTACGCAAAAATTATAGAAAAATCATGTTTTACGGTAAAATTCAATGTAACGCACTCAAAACATTGTGCTGATGGATGCTTTGAATAGTAAATAGGTCATTGAGGTAATGAAAGTCAATTTATAACCTTAAAAACTAGTATTTAAATAAAAAAAACTTTGAAACTTTGACCTCAAATATCTCCGTAACTAGAAGGTTCCCAGGTTTGATCCAGAACAAAAATGATCGCAATAACGGGGAGAACAAGTGCCTTTCGGCTTCGTTTAGTCTTATTACACTTTTTATAACATCACGCTTGTAATCCTTAAAGGGTTTGGCAGAAATGTTGTGTTTAATTTATAAGCTTACTATAAAAGCATGTTGTTGCTTACAGTTGTAAATAAAGATGCTTATGTAGAATAACTGGGTCGAGCTAAAATCCCGGGCGAATCGATGCAGCTCCTCATGTTCCTAGAAATACGCCCGCACTAATTAAATCCGATTCAGTTCGCAAAGCTATACGAAACACGAGCTTGTGCATTTATGTTTTTGGAATATCTGAATGTTTTAAAATGATGTTGTTTGTGTATTCGGTTTATAAATGATGTTTTTTTTTTTAAATAAATAAAATTAATTGCAGTATCGGCTCTGAGGTTTTATCCTAGTTTGTTTTCAAGGAAATTCTTTTGTATTGGTCACTTAGAGTGGGACTTTATTATACGGGGTGGAAAGGGCGCCGCGAACACGGTTGCCACGTAAACAGTACATCATTCTGAGCCCCCACATAGATTTTTTTTCTAGGTCGTCCGCTTCAGGCGTGCTCGCGCATTTATTAAATGCTCTCACGGATATCGATAGTTGTTCTGGTTTTTATGCTGTGCGTGTCTCGGAATATGTAATCCCAGCTAACACGACGAACTGGGACAACACATTTGCTTATGTATATGTAATTTTCTACATATATATCTACTGTTTACTACATTTCCCCACAAGTGGGACTCTTTCCCACAAGTGGGACTCTTTCCCACAAGTGGGACTCTTTCCCACAAGTGGTCCATTAAGCAAGATTTAACTAATAGACTTACCTTCTCCAAGACTTCGACGAGGAAAGCCAGCATCTGCTGCGAGAGATGCGAGTAGGTGTCCCACAGGTACTTGACCACGCACTTGGTCCACTGGAAGCTCTCCTTGCTGAAGGTCCTCCGCGAGTACAGTGTCATCACCGTGCCCAGGTTCTCCAGCTTCTTGCTCTTCTCCGCTGTGAACTGATTACGTCACCGGGTTGGTACATTTTGTTAGACATAACAATCCACCCTCAAACTTTGATGTGTCTGTACAGTCACGAGATCTAATATGTATACTTGTATACAAGTTGCAACGTTAAAAAAATCTCCTAATGTATTGAGTGATAATTTATGTTGTTACAAACATAGTATTTCGTAACCCAAACTATTACTAAATAGGTCTTATCTCAAAGTTGTAATCGATATTTCACGAGAAAATACGTTTTGAATGTTGCTAAGTGTTTTCATATTAGTGTTCGTGGCTTTACGTTGATCATTTACCTGCGCGATGTGACAAGCTGCACGAACGCATAGCTCGTTGGCATCTTCATAATGCAGTAACATGTAGGGCAGCAGAGCCACCACAGTCATAGGGAAGGCCAACGACTGGGTGGGGTCGATGACCGGCAGCTCCAGCAGTGGGATCATGTCTACTAGCACTCCGACCACCGACTCGTATGTGTTGGGGTGTGTGCAGCCCTGCGGTGTGGTAATAAGGGTTAGAATAAATTGGCAAGAAAGTATTTCAATATCTTATAACAACATGTGGTAAAGACTTTCAAAAGTAGGTAGTTTTCTATCCGATTTCATGGTCTTAATTAATAGTGGGACTGTTATGATGATGATGGTGTTACCTTGAGCAACAGAGCGTGCAACGAAGGCGAGGTATGCGCCTGCGTGCGGTCGAGACGTTCTCTCGCATCAGGTCTGTCCAGCGGCAGCCGCGCCATCACCCTGGCCAGCAGCCTGACGCCCAACAGGAACTCGTGCTCGTAGTCGGACTCCAGGAGCGAGGCGCCCACCCAGAACAGGGTCGCCAGGATCGTGAGCTTGTCGTCCTGCAACAACGCAGTGGGGAGCTTGCACAAAAAGAACGTTAACGTTAGTGCGCCATTCATTACATGTTACAGTTCTAACTACAAGAGAAAAGCTACGGCTGACCGATTGACAACTGTTCTGCACTCGTAATAGGAAACGCGCCAAACGCCCGTTTCGACGAGATTTTTACTTATTATTTGTTTTTTTTTCTTATGAGTTCTTTTTTGTTATCTTTTTTTAAGCAGTAATTCGTTAGGACGATGATCAGATTAGTGCACTTTATATTACGACGGCAGTGTTGCCATGTGAAGCATTCATTCACCAGAACCGGTTAGCAAATATTAAAAGCAAAGCAATTAATAAACAGTGGCATTAGAGGGAATATTCGTAGAGTATATTTCACAATAAGATAAGTACCTGTGTAGCACTGTCGCCGAGCAGCTTGAGGGACTGCGCAGAGCGTGAGCGGCACAGGTTCGAGCACACGCCCTTCGCGGCCTCGCTACACGGCCGGACGCGTTCCACTGGTCACACAAAATAATAACACAATCACCACAAAGAAACAGAAAATGTACCAAAAAGCAAACATTTATGAATTTGTTATAGCATTTTGGGAATCGAACCCAGGACCTTATACTCAGCAGAAGCGCTTGCTACCACTAGACCAACGAGCCATCTTCATAAAATAAATAATCAATGTGGTTTTAACGTATGTTACGTAAATAAATACATTTGATTTAGAATATGAGAACAAAGAATAGTTCGTATTCATGTGATTTGTATTAAAGCAGCACATAATAGGTCTTCTAGTTAGAGGTTCTAGACTAATGGAAAATGGAAACAGAAACATAAAAAAACCGCACAGAATAGCCCAAGGTCGGGCGAATAAAGTAAAAAAGTAAACATAAAGTCACATAATTATAAAGTACGTCGCAATACACTCGAAAGCTTTCGTAACTAAGCCAAGGGTATTTCACTGGATTTTTAAAAGGAATTCTGTAGCAAGCCCACATAGGACTTAAGACTGGTCCATAACAACAAGTTACACGTGTCTTGTGTACCCACATAAGTCACGTGGTTATCGAACAAATCATATCCGCCTACCCTTTTTGCAATACAGGCGTGGTGGTTTAACTCAGTGTGGTATAGATCGCGCTGGAGTACGGTCCTCCTCGTCCACACCGCGTATTTTGCGTACGGCCCACGCGTACATATAATAAAATTTATTAATCGATCCATCCCAGCGCCACAACTAGTGAAGTAATAATATTTATTCTGAACAATAAATTCGTGTGTGGACGTGGACGAGGCGAGCGGAGTATGTGAGGATCGTAGCAGGTGGCTTCTGCTTACCCGCATTGGAAAATTGGTGAGTTTATGTTTGTAGAGAACATCAAGAATGTAATACATTTTCGATCGCTATTTAGGATATGTATAGATTTCCTAGGAAAAGTGTATATTACAAAATATATCATAGATTTCCTATCTACTTTAGGAATCTACCTAGGAATTATACAATGAAGGATTACATACTTTTCCGTTATCATATGAAATTCAAAAGTTATAGCAACATATTTTTACAAACTTTTCATAGAACAGTCCTTTGACAGATTACTCCTAGTAAGTTCGTTGGAATTCATCAGCGCCAGTGAATGCGCTGAATTACCTTCAAAAGGAAAGGGGTCCTTTGACGGTAATTCAGCGAAATAAAATTACACTGGCGCTGATGCATTCCAACGAACTTACTAGTTGCATTTGTTGATGCGCAACAAACACGTTTTGGCTGTTTTTTTTTCGTATTTGGAGATGTCCCAGTGTCTCGTACCTTTTGCATAAAGTTGAGTGCTCGCAGCTGTAATTGATAAACGTTTAAACTTTATACCAGCCCAGAAATTGTGAAGTGATACTTGGACAAAAAAAATAGGGTAAAGTGAATCTGCTAAAGACCTCACAAAACTGAGTGAGACAGAAACACTTTGCATCTAGGTAAGTACAGTTCTATATTTGTATCCTAGTTCACAGCAGCTTTATCTCGTAGCAGTAAGATTGGTTTTCGGGTCCAGTTTATCGCCGCCTCTCGTAAGTCAATACAGTGTTGGAATGTTAAGGAAACTGCGTAACGTGATTTGAAGCCAATCGTTATTGAGATAAAACGAGAGGCCAGGAGTTTTCGGTTTTAGAGTTTTCGGCTTAAGTAGGTGTTCGAACGTGGACGGAACAGAAGGGGTATGAAAGGATTAATGTAGATGGCGCTCTACTTTCTTTATACTAAAGGACGCGATGTTGAGTATGTTTGTAGTTACTACTGCCTTGAAGTGCGTCGTTGGTCTAGTGGTTGCAAATATTAAAGTTTTGTTGAAATTTCAACTCTCGGCGCTGAGCAGAGCTTTTATTTTCGATTCTCACACGACACCCGCGTGGCCTGGCGGAGCTGGCGGAGTTTTTGAGGCGCTGAGGTCCTCATCCGCGCGGTAAACGGAATTCATTCATGCCACTGTGACGCGAGATCCGCCTTAGGCATTCGCTTAAGCTTACTCATTTCTTGGGACTTAAACATAATTGGGCCAAATTGAAATATTAGGTACACCTCTGCCTAGCCCTTCGAGGAAAACAGACGTGATGTTAAGGTAGTTGATGCGATAGGTACCGTGTGCCTGTTTCTCGGCGTTGGGCGGCGGTGCGTTGCTCTTGCGCAGGCAGTAGGACACGGAGTAGCTGGTGCTGCGCGTGTGGTTGCTCACACAGCCCACGCACACACCTGGGGAACGCTTGCCTGCAACCAAAGTCATAATGAAACCATTTGTCTCAACACGCGTACGGATATTCTTTTTCGTAAAAAAACACATTTACGCACTCAGCATCTCAAAAACGTCCGTAGAAAAAGAATGCACAATTTCGAATTGTGTGCACTGTGCACAAGCATAAGTTCGTATTTCTGTAGTCAATTAGAACTGTGATTTTTTGGCTTGATTTATCGAAGATACTTTCTGATGTCACATTTGCAACGAACTGTGCATCTAGGTTTCTTATATTTAATATATCAATAGTTCTAATACATTTATTATCTACTGTTGGTATCAATAAGTCGGCCAAATATATAATTACCAATTGAGTCGGTTGGCTGCTCAACTTCGGGAACTAAACGAGTTATCGTACGATACACAGAAACGACATAACGGCATAAGTGTATACGTGAAATGCTACTAGATGGCACCACAGTGCAGATTCTATTCAATGTAAAACTTGTTTAAAGTATATTATACACCGTGACTTTTTAGTCGTCGTCCTACAACGGTAGCCCACTTCATGTTTCCGATGAATACTAAATATTCATAAAAAAAGGTATTTATGAGCTTTTAATAATTTAAAAATAAAAATATTATTCAGTATTATGACGCATGACGTAATTAAAACACCCTGTTGCGAGCGATGATCTACTAACAGTATGTTTCATATTTTTTTTCTAATTTTAATTATTATTTTTCTTTGTACCTATTACGGAAGATAAAAAAAAAAACGCGTCTAGAGCTATTTTATGTCGTGTACATTGAGTGGACCACCTTTGTGAGACGACTAAAAAGTCACGGTGTATATACCTGTTACTATACATATATACATATTTTCATCAACATACAATCTGAAACTGACCTGCTAATTGCAAAAAACCTAAAAAAATATAATTTCGGGGGCTAGCCTATAATCACACAAAACATTTTCTTTTACGAACTTACCAGCATTATAGGGGCTCCCATTAACGGGTTGTCCACCGTCCTTGTTGTTCAGATTGGGCGTGGATTTGAAGATGTCCCTCATATAGTCGAGCGGCCTGAAGTTGGACTCCAGAGAGTCCACGGCGGCTTCTAGCGTGAGGAGCAGTTCGGTGACGTAGCCCTGCATGTCCTCGCCCTGTTCCGCCACAGTCTCCACCAGGCGGGACAGGATGTCGGACACCATGCGTCCTGTCATGGCTACGCCTATGAAGCGGAATACCTGGAATAGAGAGTTTTGTGAAGTTAGAAAATATTAGGTTGTTGGGGTAACAAAGAATTTGAACAAGATGGCGATTGTCACACGCGAAGGATGTTGACTGAATTTAGTTCTAGTAAAATTATTCTGAATTGTCGTCAATTCAAATCAAAAAGTACCTACTTAAAAATTTTTGGATTTTAAATTAGATCAGATTTTTTTGCTAATTTTGGGTTCGTGTCAAAATAATAAAAGCAAACCGGTGTTGATTTTCAAGGTCCAGCAACGATTGCCTATGTCGATACATGGAGAGATTTTCTGGCATAAATATAGATTATGGGACCGATATAGTATCACTGCATCCTGGATTGAACGATGAAAGGTTGTGGAATGTAATTACCTGCAGCGACCTGCCAGCATAGTGGCGTGATGGACAGGACAGGCCCAGCTGCAGCGCGGTCTGCGCCCAGCGCTCCGAGATGAGCGCGTGCGGCAGCGACTCGCGGAACACGCGCAGGACGTGCCGCAGCAGCGTCGCCATTTGCTGGCAGCTGCGTAGCGTCCATACTGGGCAGAAAACAAACATCTTATTTATAACATTTATACGGTTGGCACCAATTATAGATTTGGTATCGTGAAGTATGGGAAATCATCAGCTTTAAAAAGAAACCTGTGTCTTTGAAGAAGTAGGCACATTACATTCATGATTTACATCAGACGTTCTAATCAGATGCGTTTCTTAGGGATTAGTAAAGTTTTACATCCTATTCAAAAGAGGGAGGATCCTCCGCCCGTTTTTTGTCGTTGGGTTTTTGTACAATAGCTAATGCCACGGATGCGCGATGTACAATTATGGCGTGATGTCAGGTGGTGAGTAGTTCATGCGTTGCGTGATAGATGCTGCTGCAATACTGTTAGAGCACATACCTTTAGCGGTGATGTCCTCGTACTGCCACAGAGGCATGAGCGCGGGCCTGTTGGCGAGGAAGTGCACCAGCGACTTAATGACGTCGGCGACGGGGAGTTCCGCCGCCTCGGCCTCCGCTGCGGCCGCCTCGGGCGCCGGAGTCTCCCCTTCCGCCTCGCCTGTCACTATCACTGGCAGCGACGGATAGTTGTCGCATTCACCTATTTATTTTGATATTAAATAATAAACAACCTAAGTCAACTCAATATGAGGAATAAGGAACGGAGTGTAAAACTCCTCATCCTGTGGAATATAAAAGATAATTATCTTAATATACAACATGTCCCAGAAATCAACGACAAGCCGAAAACGGGCCATGGGTCAAGTCGTGTCAGTTATTATATATAAATTTTCGTCATGTACTTTTCATCATCATCATCATCATCATCATTTCAGCCAAAAGACGTCCACTGCTGGACATAGGCCTCCCCCAAGTGTCGCCACATTGACCGGTCCCGTGCGACTCGCATCCAGCAGATCCCTGCAACCTACGTACGCACTCTTACGTATGTACTTTTCAAATATTATGGATTTAACAATAAATCTCAAAAACTGACACCCTGTAATGATCAATCAAGTCCTGTAACTACAAATATTAACTTTTCGTCAGTTTTTTCTATGATGTAACCGTGAATGACCCTTCTATAAATTACAGTTAAAAGTTAAACACGCATGTACTGTTGAGCTTATGACATCACACAAACGTGTTGCCAAAATAAGCAGTTGACAAACTGTAGTTGTCTCCCTTTTCCCATGCAGCTACTGCTTTATGAAAAATAAACAAAACTGTTTTTCACATGTGCGTGTCGATTTTATAGATATTTCTGTAACTATTTTTTCTAAAGTAAAATATCTCTCTGCTCTATAGGTAGATTCTCTATGCTCTGGTCTGGCGGGGCTTACACTGACAGCCACCGTTTCGTTTTGAAATAATGAGGTCCTTGTTAAACTATTTACTTCTAGCACTATATTTTTATTGCGGTGTTATAGAAATACTGTAAATACCTGAAGATAATCTTTAGGCATCCAAGAGTACAAGAATTAGAATTTCAACTTGTCTAAAGATCTTTATTTTTTGAAAATTCTGCCCTGATCATATGTGTAAGGGGAACCCATAGAAAAAAATGAGAATTGTAATAATATATTTTCATCACCCCCGTTCTATTTTCGTTTAGACTTCATTTTTGTTATTAGCGACCTTAAACCCAGGAAAATGACACCCATGACGAAAAAACATAACATTTTCGTCGGCACCATCTTGAATTTTCATTTTAACCATGAAAAAGAACGCCTGATAAAAATAAAGTTTATTTCGCTAAAAAACGGTGCTGCCGGCAGGGACGGTTACCGTTACCACAAAAATACCGGTAAAATTACCAAAACCTTAACGTTATGCTACGTTAACTAGTAACGTTAAAAATATCGTTAAATCATAGGATTTACCGGTATTTAAATAGCGTTACCAGTAGCGTTATTTCGCTAAAAACTAATCATTTCTGGTGCGACGTTGCCAAACCGAACGTGCGCCGCGAGTTCTTTCGTTCGGCTCTTCTAATCGGAGCGGCAACAACTAGCATTTTACGACGATCGGACAGATACCTACGAAAACGCGACGGCTCGCGCCTTTTTCATTTTATAAGACGTCTGGTCACACAAACATGGCGAACACCAAATACATCTATTTGTTTTGTTGTTCTAATTATTAGTTGTTTGTGTAAAAAATATCATTATAGACCGAAAGAAGTGCAACAAAGTATATCAGTATAACTATAACTTTTTAAAGAATAATAAATCTACTTACCTTCCTACTTTAGCCATGGTAGTGAATCATACGAAAAGTAGTATAGTCTATGAAAAAAAGACCTAGAAAAAAGTGACCACAATCCTTCGCCTAATCAAGCCTTCGGGACCCGGTGGGTAAGGGAATAGTAGTGTAGGGAACACCATGGGACACCTCAATGGCATTGACCTTGAGATCAAGGTCAAAATTCCAAAAGTCAAGACCCGCGGTTCTCAGGAACAGTAACAGGTCATTTATATTCATGGTTAGTGACCTTGTGGTCAAAGTCAAGTGACCGTAGGGTCAAGGACAAGTGACTTTGAGGTCAAGATCAAGTGATCCTGGAGGTCTTGAAACCTTGGAGTTCAAGGTCGAGTGACCTGTCTTTGAAATTCCAGTGCCTTGACACTCCCGACCCCATGACTTCGAGCGCAAAAATAGTGTTTCTTTTTCTTCTAAATTTGCTTATATCTCGAAAACGGTGTGTCCTATCGCAAAAATAATGAAAAATTTGCCCCCCTTAATAACCCCCTGGCGCGTAATTCTCGACATGTAGGTAATAATTAATTACGAAAAATTCAAATTCTATTATCCATACAAAAAAAATATATATACAGGCTTATCAATTGTAGGTGCCTTTATTAAAGGATTCCTTCGACATCGTTTTTACGACAAACGGTTGGTCAGCCAAAAAACACCAAGACGCTTTTATCCTTATATTTAGGTGGTATATACGATAGAATCGAGAAAATTAACGATTTGCTAAAATAACAGTTTTTTGGCTAAATTTTTCTGAGTCTTTTTTTCTCAGTGCCCCGTTACATACACTCCAACCGAATGTTCCACTATGGAACTGTGAAGAAGGTACCAGAAAGTTGTAGAACTTTCTCGAAGGATGGTTCAGTATATAAATAGTTGTCGTGTTTGCGGGAGGAGTCAGCCGCCCGATACAAACCATCACGTATCAGTATGACTCGCCAACCACGGTATACTAGAGTATATGGGATGGGATCGTCGGCGGTGATTAGAATCACCGCCGACGATCCCATCACCCTCCATCAGGAAAGCCGTAGGGAAACCTGTAATTTACGCAAACACAAGCCGGCATCATTGCGACCTCACCGTCGAGGTCCGTCGCGAAGTAAGTGTGTTCAAGTAATCATTGCAGATGCATCGCAGAAACAATACCTATTACACGCCGAAGCTAGTTGTACTAACATCGTAAGATGCTAGACTCCCCACCGACATCGTTAGAAAGAGACAGGCGAATAAATTACCGGTATAAGTATTGTTACTTTTACCGATACTAATATTAGTTATTAGGTAACGTTAACGTTCCGTGTGGTGTGCCGGACTCAAAGAATACCACCACCCCATCTCATCCAGCGGGTGTCGTAAGAGGCGACTAATGGAATACTTAGCATATTTACAATAAATTATAAAGTATGCACAATAGCATTCCCAAGGAGGGTTGACGTCAGGCAGGCGGCCGGTCATAAAATCTTTGCCAAAACCCAAAGCAGTATGACAATAAGTTTAAATGGAAGTAACGTTAGGGCTAGGGCGTACCCCGCAGGCGACGCGCAGGGGCAGCACCCGGCCACTGCGGAAAGTGGACAAGGGTTGTTGCACCAGAACGGGCGGGTGCGACGTAAGACGCAAGCTCGGAGAGTAAGAGAAGTAAGAATGAGATGTGCGAGCTGGAATGTCGGTACGATGACTGGAAGAGGAAGAGAGTTAGCAGATGTGCTAAAAAGGCGACGGATAAAAATAGCGTGTCTGCAAGAGACTAAGTGGAAGGGTGAGAAGGCAAGAGAAATTGGAGAAGGATATAAGTTTTATTATTGTGGCAGCGATGGCAAGCGAAATGGTGTGGGAATAGTTTTGGATAGGGAGTTGAAAGAATGTGTGGTGGATGTTAAAAGAGTGAGCGATAGAGTGATAGCTGTAAAAGTGATTCTGGATAGTTTGGTGCTAAATATAGTTAGTTATGCACCCCAGTCAGGAAGTGAGGATAGCGTAAAAGAGAAGTTCTGGGAAGACTTTGATCGAGTGATGTTGGATGTGCAAGAGAATGAGGAAGTGTATGTGGGGGGTGATTTCAACGGGCATGTAGGAAGAATGAAGGATGGGTATGAGAGAGTGCATGGTGGCTGGGGGTATGGAGACCGTAACAATGACGGCGAGACACTGCTTCAAGCTGCGTCTGCCTTCGACCTGGCAATAACAAATACGTGGTTTAAAAAAAGAGACGAACATCTCATTACTTATAAAAGTGGCCACCACGCGACGCAAATAGACTTTTTCCTGGTCAAGCGAGACAGTCTTAAATATGTCAAAAACTGTAAAGTGCTGCCAGGCGAAGACTTAGTCTCCCAACACAGATTGGTCATAATGGAGGTAAAAGTCCGTGTCTCGGCCAGTAGAAACAAAGATCGGCCCCCACCCAAAACCAGATGGCGTATGATTGAAAAAGAAGAATGTGCAGGTATGTTTAAGAGTCAAGTAGTAGATAAGATGATTGAAATGAAGGATATGGATAGAAAATCTGTGAATGGATGTTGGATAGAGATGGCAGATTGTATAAGAAGAGTAGCAAAAGATGTTTTTGGAGAATCCAAAGGGAAGGGTATGATAGATAAGGATACATGGTGGTGGAATGAAGAGGTGCAAAAGAGTCTGAAAGAGAAAAAGGTTGCGTTTAAGGAATGGCAGGGTGTAGCAAACGGGAACGACAGTTTGAAAGAAGAAAAGAAAAAGATATATAAAGAATGGAAGAGAAAGGCAAAAAAGGCGGTAGCAGTTTCCAGGGCTAAGGCGCAGGAGAAGTTATACGACTCACTGGACAGTCCTAGAGGCCAGAAGGAGCTCTACCGGACTACAAAAGCAAGAGAAAGGAGAACGAGAGTATAAATCATATAAAGTGTATGAAAGATGGCACTGGTAAAGTTTTGTCTAAAGGTGATGAAATAAAAAAAGAGATGGAAGGGTTATTTTGAAAATCTAATGAATGAAGAGAATGAATGGACCGGTGTGCTTAAAGAGGTACAAGTAAATATGGGTTTGGTGAGGGAAATTAGCATGGATGAAGTGAGGAAGGCCGTTCAAAGTATGAAAAATGGAAAGGCCATGGGCCCTGATGAAATACCAGTAGAAGTATGGAAGTGTTTAAAAGAAGACGGATGTATGTGGCTGACTTTATTCTTCAATAAGTTGTTGCATGAAGGAGCGATCCCACAAGAATGGTGCAATAGTTCGCTAGTGCCCATCTTCAAGAATAAAGGTGATGTGCAGGACTGCAACAACTATCGGGGGATAAAGCTCATGTCACATAGTATGAAAGTATGGGAGAAAGTGATAGAGAAAAGAATAAGAGAGGAGAGTAAGATCACCCAGAACCAGTTTGGGTTCATGCCAGGTCGAGGAACAATGGACGCCACTTTTGCACTCCGCCAATTGTGCGAGAAGTACAGGCGTGCACACAAAAACTTGCACATGGTGTTCATTGATCTGGAGAAAGCGTATGATAGGGTACCTCGGGATGTGTTGTGGTGGGCCTTGAAAGAGAAAGGTATACCTGGGAAGTATGTAGAGTTAATTCGTGCTATGTACAGCCAATCTTGTACCTACGTCCGGTCAGCTGCTGGCAACACCGATGAGTTCAGTGTGGCTGTAGGCTTGCATCAAGGGTCGGCTTTAAGTCCTTACCTCTTCCTGTTGAATATGGACGCTTTGACGTCGGACATACAGGAAGAGGCACCCTGGTGCATGCTGTTTGCCGACGACATTGTTCTTGTCGGTGAAGATGGACCTGAGATCCAGAGCAGATTGGAGAAATGGCAACAGAAGCTGGAGAATGTTGGGTTAAAAATCAGCAGAACTAAAACAGAATACATGTTCTGCGATTTCGGCGGTCTCTCCAGTTCTGGAGCCATAGCGCTAGATGGCGCGTTTCTTCCTGTCTGCTCCGACTTTCGGTATCTCGGTTCACTCGTGCAAAGCGACGGCGAAATAGATCGTAGTGTAAAGCACAGAATTAACACGGGATGGATGAAATGGCGGCAGGTCACGGGAACAATCTGCGACTCCCGCATTCCCCTTAAACTTAAGGGGAAGATTTATAAAACAATGGTTAGACCTGCTGTCTTGTATGGATCAGAATGTTGGGCTACAAAAGGGATTAATGAAAGGCATTTGCATGTGGCGGAGATGAGAATGCTAAGGAGAATGTGTGGTGTTACGCGAATGGATAAAATAAGAAATGAGTATATAGAGGAAGTCTGAAAGTGGCGCCGGTGACTGAAAAGTTGTGTGGTAATCGATTGTCGTGGTATGGGCATGTGATGCGGAGGAATGAGGAAAATGTTGTGAGGAAAGTTTTGAGTATGAATGTGGATGGGTATATGAGTAGAGGAAGACCAAAGAAACGATGGATGGACTGTATAAAGAATGATATGGCAAGAAAGGAGGTGTCGGATGAGATGACGAGTAATAGACAAGTATGGAAGAAGAAGACATGCTGCGCCGACCCCAAATGAATTGGGATAAGGGCAAGAGAATGATGATGAGGTAACGTTAACGGACTTACGGGTAACGTTATAAATATCGTTACTTTTTTATCGGTAATATAACGGTAATCGGTAACGTTAAGAAAAAAGTAACGGTAATTCGGTCCCTGGCTGCCGGTCGCGAAGTCACGTGTACGCGTATAAGGGACGGCATTAATGCTTTTTACGAATACTTCTTTCGCTGTTTAAATAACGAAAGAAAGTGAGCCATGTGACAGTGTCTTTAGTGAGGTTTGAAGAGACATGGTCTAATATCATAATATCGGTGCGCGGTGGTTCCACTTGAGAATCCCTTTTTTCTTTTTAGTTCGTATTTTGTATCTGATCTCTTAGATGATATTTGCGTGGGTGGTTGTTCTGATACAGTTTTAATAAGTCGAGATTGTAGTCGCCGAAAACAATGAATGCATTGTTGTGTCCGTTGTGAAGCAACGTATTTGATAAAGTTTGTTTTTGTTCGTGTTAGGAGATTTATACACGATGTTGACGTTTAGCTCATTCTTTTTCAGGGAAATCAAAAGATAGTTGTGTTTTCCGACTTGGTACTGCTAGAAACTGATGATAATATATAGACTTACCTTCAGGCGTCACTTGCGGGTCAGAGCTCAAGGAGCGTGCGTGAGATCGCGGCGAGTGCCCACATTGCGGGTACTTGTCAAAAGCTGCGTCGGGCTCTGTGGAATAATCCAATTATTCGTTTCTAACTACTTCGTTATTTTTACGGCGCTCACTGACTGTTGACCGGTTTTCCACCTTGTTACTCATAGCACATGGTTGAAATGTGGTCGCTCGTCAGTGTACTCGTTAGTACAATATGTTAGTTCATGGTCAACACAAAAAAGCCATGGAACATTCGGAATAAGGAGAGTACCTGTGAAGTTGTGCGGCACGAGCGGTAGGGTCGGCTGTGGTACGCCCAGGCCCAGCTGCTGGCTGCGGCTGGCCAGCAGCACGCGCGCCACCGTCAGGTGGTCGTGGTGCGCCGCTACGGCCACCAGCAAGTTCAACAGTAGTTGCCGGCAGTGCTGGTGCACTATCCATCTGGGGGCGAACCACTACATCGTTATCTAGTTCTCAAACCCCACCCTAGAAGCTGAAACGTTCAATTTAACTTGGAATTTACGATTTGGAACTTTTGAGAAATAATTTACAAGTTAAAACACTTAAAAAATATTATAAATATTTGTACGACTTAAAAGGCAGGAAGCAATCACGGCGTCAAAAATTTTTTCCGCAAGGCTATGAATGCGATAGATAAAAAGGCTGGCAGCTGATTTGTTGCCCAAAAAATTGAGGCATACCATAAGCTTTATAAACAGACATAACATCAACTTTGACGACAACATTTTTGTAGATAATTGCGGAGATGGTATTATTTTCCCGCGCTATTTGTGAAAGGAAAATGTCTATCTAATATATCGATTGTCTGTCGTCTGCTTACTACTTAATCCTTATGTGACCGCCATAGGTGTCGTATGCATGTTGTTAGTGCCAATAATTCCCTTGTACTAAGTTAACTGATATGTTTACACTCAGGATGCATTCATTTAAACCGTGCAACTTTTTAAATAAAAAAACGTGATATTACTCGTTGTTTACATTATATGAACGTTGGCGTGGTCTTGACCCAATTTATTCGTGGACAGTGCAACACGTGTCCTTCTTGCGTACATATGAATAATCCGTCATCAAGCATATAGTGGGTGAGTGGGTGTACCTACCCATCAACTTTACCTTGCAGTTATCTAACCATTCTGTACATCATACCAAGTAATACTGAGCAAAAAAATATTGCTAGGAATCGACACACAAACAAATTTATGGATGCATGAACAATGCACGTACAATTGTACATACATGTAAAAATAGTTGGGACTTAGACCATCAATATCTCCGTAGTTGTTAATAAGGTTCTTCGGTATTATCATCATTTCAGCCGGAATCACGCACAGCCTCGCCTTTCTTCGGCCATACTTATGACTGACTTATCCAACTATTTCCCGTGACCGGAAGAACGAGTTCTAGCTTGGTGAGGACTATCTGTGTGTTACCTGGTGTGGTCCATGCCCAGGAACACGATGTGCAGCATGAGCGGCACGTGAATGGACCAGTCCAGCTCCACGCCGTCGAGAACCACGTCACACAGCAGCATGACCGCCACGTTACATCTGCACATAGCACGCATCCGAACAGGACATAAAAATACAGAAACGCTCTTAATCTAATAAAGAGGAAAAGCGACAGCATAATTCAAAAATGCAGTAAAAGCTTTGTTAAAAGCTCCTACTGAATTTCATTATAAATTTCCCGTTCGTAAGCTACGGTGTACTAGGAAATATGTAAGCTCTTAAAATGTAGCTAGTAAATTTCCGAGTACAGCAAATATTTACGCTAAAAATGCCTTTGTTCTAAATATCGTTTGCACTAAGTAACTTTTATGTTCAAACAAAGCATCTAACAAACTCTATTAAGCTTTCGTCGTATTTGCTGAAAAGTGTGTCACAACCAACTGTGACTAGTAGTAGTCAGTTTTCAGAGTCATTGAAAAAAAATCGGAAACTGTTCAGCACCGTTACAGTGACACCCAGCAGTCTTCAAGGAAACTGTTAGAACATTAAATTGTTTCCAATTCTTTGCTAAGATTGATCTTCCGAAAATCTAGAAAAAAGAAAAAGCTATTGATGGTGCTACGTACCGATGGAAGCCGGAGATGGGCTGACTTGTGTCCGGCAGGTACTCGGTCAGCAGCGCGAAGAAGCCGCCGTACTCTGGCATGGGTAGCGGGCGCGGCTGCGGCACGTCCATGCGGGGCTCCTGCGGCGTGGACGGCGCGCTGCCCGCCACGGGCATCAGGCCCGGCTCGGGACAGAGCCCGGTCTACCCAAGGGATATAGTTAGATAGCCACTGACTGAGCAACAGCTCTTGGGCATGTATCATATCATCCTAATCTTTACTGGTACCATCTGGCATGAGCGTAAACTTCATAGATTATTTCTTTAACTGCAGTGATCTTTTCAAAGAAATTGGCAGAGACGGCAATCCGACGCAACCAGGGAAAGATCAGGCGAAGGACCAACGGCTTAACGTACTTTCCAAGGTCAAACCACCAACTTTAAAGTTTGGGCAGCTATTGAAAAGTTCATAATGGATGTACCCACTAACACTTTGCTCGACACGGGAATCGAACTTAGGATCCAATAGCACAATAGTCGTGATTTCCCCAGTTCCAGAGGTACAAAACATAACAAGAATCAGTATATTTAAGATAAGCACTTACCGGTGTGGCGTCCCCATCAGAAGGTGGAGGAGGTTCCTCATCAGCGGGCGGCGTGGAGCACGGCGGTGCCGACGCGCGCTTGTCCTGTGCTCTTGAACTCGGCGTCTCCGGTGCTTTGGCACCGCTAGCAAACAAACATGGAACCGTTCATTTCCAACCAAGTACTAACTCAACCATTAAACATGCGACAACACCCTGGCAATTTATGAAAACGACATGGGTTTAAAACGCCATCATTATCTGTCGAGCATTTCCTCAACAATGTATATTGTATAGTAAATTGTAGCGACATCTAAGACGCTATATATTCGGTAATAACTTAGTTTTTTGTCGGGCAGTAGTTGTCTCCAGACAATACACCCATCTGACCTGTTTCAACTTAAGCTAAGCGGGAACGAGAAGTGTAAATAATGAAATACTATAGAAGGTTAATCTGTTTTGGTCTCGTCTCCGCTTCGGTGGAGTCCGGCGTTCTGTCGGCGCGGCGCGGGCACGGACGACGCGCCGCGCCGACAGAACGCCGCGCCGAGAGAACGCCGCGCCGAGAGAACGCCGAGCCGACAGAACGCCGCGCCGACAGAACGCCGCGCTCGCGACTATGTACTAATAAGTCAATGATATGTCCCTACGGGGAAAACCAATTAGTTTGAGCGGAGTTTAGCCCTCGAATGCAGCGACAGCGTCGGTAATCTCTGAAAATCGAGCTTAATTATGCAAATTTTTTGGCGGGCACTTCTTCTTAGCGTGTCGATGGTAAGTATGGAGACACACAAAGAGCTGGTATAGCGATAGCGAATAATACAAATATTTAATTATTATTAACCAAAATATTGGTTGAGTACATGCAATTAAAAACAGTTTATTTAATTGTAAATAAGTGAAAAATACAAAAACAGATTTAAGACAAGACATTTTTAAACACTGATAACAAAAGTTAAGAACATATATTGAGTTGACAAATAATATTACAATAAAAACATTAAAAATATAAAAAATAGTAGCCCACCGGCATCCGCAACAGGGTCCAAGCTACTCGGCGGTCAGGGCTCCAGAGAGAGGAACCCCCTAACAATACGAGCCGTGTCCACGAGTACCGCTTTCTGAATCAATCCCTTGATCCAGCTAACGAGAGCCTCCTCAGATACTGACATAACATTAACGTCGCAATGTCTAGTCATAATGTTATTTACTTGGTATCTTTACCGTGTATACATATAAACTGAATAATTCCGCTCAATAAAACGATGCAAAGAACACCTACTCACACTCCCACGCCCCCACCGCCCATACACACACATACCTGAACATGGTACACTAATTTTGTAACATCCTAGAACCTTAAGTTTTTCTTTTCTTTTTATTATGTCTCAACATTGTAGGTTGTAACCCATGGGAAGTTGCGAGGTAACCCCATCACAAGTATCCTTATAACTTAACGGGGCTGCATCAATTTTGTGCTATACAACAATTGTATGAGAAACAATAAAGCTTGTTTTTCTAAATGTTTTGCACATTGGCATGAGAGATTAGCAAATAATCCGCCGAAGCCACAGGGCTCGGCACACGTTGGTACATAATCTCTATTTCAATCCATTAGTTTATTAACAAATTGATTGCCTATGCTATACACTATTTGTAAATATGTGATCACCGTGTGTAACATGACTAATAAATCTTTTTATGTTTAAACTGGTAAAATTTTTAAGTTTGTTTGTATGTAGGGGGTTATCTTTGGAAATACTGATCTTATTCCGAATATTCTTTCGCTAAAGCGAAGCTACATTATCCCCAAGTGTCAAAGACTATATTGGAAAAGCTCCCGTGGGTTAATTTCCGCACTTAACTTGAGCGAAGCCGGGAACAAAAGCTAGTCACAATATAAATCTAATTCGAAATGGTGTTATTTGCTGATGATGATTTTTAAGGTTATTCGCGATTTAATACTATATATATATATAAAAACCCGACAATTACTGTCGAATTCTGTTAGGTCTTGGAATCAAACCAAGGAGAATTAAACATCACGTATATTTTAAATAATTGAACCAACACCTCACACTCCCGAATATATTGTCCTATCGAACGCGGCGGTGCCGATCGATAGTGCTGCCCGCCCTAATATGCATAGGGTTGGGACAACCATGGGATTGTCGTTACCAGCTGTCGGGCAATAGCCCACCAGATACAACACCCTTCTGGTCGGAGGATCCTTCCTTTTCTATGCGGGATGAAGAACTTTACACCCTGTTCTTCATATCGCTATAGCGCTATGGTTAAGATTCATAACTGGTTTACTGTAAATAATTTAGTGTTAAATGAAAAGAAAACTAAATGCATAAGATTCGCGTGACCGAATGTAAGAAGTAGCGAATCTAACATTGTATTGGACAGGGAGATAATACTAGAGTTCGTCTAAAACACTGTTTTCCAGGGGATTACGCTTGACTCGAAACTGCAATGGAGTCCTCACTTATCAGTACTTGCAGGGCGGCTAAGTTCAGCCGCTTACGCTGTCCGCAAAATCCGCTTATTGACAGACGCGGATATCGCGAGACTGGTCTATTTCAATGATTTCCATAGCATCATGTCTTACGGTATTCTGCTGCGGTGACGGGATGCAGATATTGACTCTACATTGATTCCGCAAAAGAGGGCTACCAGAGCCATCTACAATCTACGCAAACGCGCAACTCTAAGATAATGTTGTTAAACAAACTGGACTGCCTCGTCGGTCTTGTGATCGCAATCGCGACTGTTGAGCATGTGGTCTTGGGTTCGATTCCGGGTCGGGCAAAATGTGGTTGAGTTTTTCCATCAGAAATTTCTTAGTACCGAGGTCTGGATTTGTGCCCGGTTGATGGCAAAAGGCTCGCCCCCTATTACATGGGACTTACACACAACTGGCGTAATGTAGGTGTACCTACTATTAGGTATAACTCTGCTTAACCCTACGTGGATTACAGGCGTGATGTATGCATAATGTTATTACTACATTCTACAACTAAACGAGAAGAAATTTAAAACATGCATAAAACGCACAATATGTAAGCGAGCATATTATAAGTTGGAAGACTATATTGTAGATAAAAATGCTTGGCTCAATGCTGGTCCTGCTCCACAGCCACGTGGGGTCCGACTGACGACCTGCCCCAGCTTTGCACATTTTTTAGGATTTGATAATGTTTAAAATTACAGGTTCCAGAATAAATTCTCTAAATAATGTCAAAAACCGCAGTTAAATCCGTTTTCTAATTTAGAAGGATAACGCGATAGACAAACTCAAAGCATTTATTTCAATCAGACCATTACAGGCACTTTTGAATGTCAAAAAAACAAGAAAAAACGAAGCTACAGTCCCAGCCACAAGGTATAAATAACTTGTGAAAGTATTCTAGTTGCCCATTTCAAAACGTAGATTTCTAAGGAGAAGAATGGGCAAGAAACTCTATGGACACTCTTTTAAATATAAATATTGTTACAAAATCTTGGTCCATCGTTCATGTTGAGATTATTAATATATGTGAGAACGATGTACACACTCACGAAAAGCCAGGTCAGAGTAGCCCGCAAAATTCATTAGTTTTTTTTGGAATTTGCCGGACACTGTCAAGCTGTACGTTAAACAAAATATGATTCACGGCCGTTGTACATACGTATTTACAGAAATATAATCATTTCAATCATGAATACAACCCTCCTGAGTTCATTTAATCCCATTGGATTACTATTTCTTGAAAAAGTCATTCAATTGAAAAAACTTAAGAAAATTTAAATTTCGCGATTAAAATATGTAAAGATAATGCATCCTAAGCACTTTAAAACAGTAAGTTTGCTCAAAATCTCCATAGTTACTCTTTTCCACGCGAAACCACCTTTCCGAATAGGCTACTAGAATCAATTCCATTTCCTTGTAAACGAAGATATTAAAGCTGCCTTGTATTGGCCTAATTGAAATACATGGTCAAACATTGTAACGAAGACTGCCGAATCAATTAGCTTTCACAAATTGTAAATCCGTATGACAGCTGATTTCATGAGAAAATAATTAAAATTAAATAATTTCATTGAATAAGAACAAATAAGATATGGAGGAGGCCCATGTCCAGCAGTGGGTGAAATAGCTACTAAACAAACTATTTTGGTGAGCTTGGGTAACACGAATAAAATCAAATCCGCCACCCAAAGTATGCAAATTATGCATTTTACACCTGCCTGTTGTACAAAACAATACAATAAATACTATTGACATGATAAGTAAGCCATACCAGACTATTAATTAGTTAAACGTACAAGCCTACGGGCCGCTCTCAGTGCGCAACGCAACGTGTCATCAGTTTCAATAAGTATTTCAAGTTCGGATATTCGAATAAATTTAAATCAACGTGCGATGGTAGTAAGGGCGAGATTCAAAGTGCAGGTGATTCGTGATGCGCCGTAAGGATTGTGTGTGCGTTTCAGCGTCAGCGGCGAGACGGGTCGTCCCGGGGGACTCATTTCACTGCTCCGACGACCGCCGAACAGTGACGTCATATCCGGTGTGTTCAACTGCTGATCCGCGCGCGGAAATTCGCTTTCGAGGAGCTTTCTCGAACCGTTTTACTTGTTAGTTGTGACTTTTAGGGTAATCGCGAGTTTAAAATTTTTTTGTGTGTAAATTAAAATAAAAATTTCGTAAAAAAAAACACTTTGTGTGTATGAGTGAACAAAGAACTTAACAATGAACTTGGTGTCTTGTACACCTATATGAACAAAGACTGTATCAGTGCTGATGAACTGAGTTTCTACAATTAAGCAAGCAATAGCTGCTGCATCATCGGTGCCGTAACTGAAGCTGTAACAACGCGTGGCGCTTTAAGGTATCGTACCTATTTTATTAATAGACTTCAAAAAAGAACGAGAGGTTCTCATTTCGTTGGAATCTTTTTTTTAAATGTATTTTCACCGTTTACTCGAAGACGCCTAAACCGATTTGGAAAATTATTTTTTGTTTAAAGGGCTCCTTTATTATCCATATCTGATCGTGTACTTCGGAGTTATGGAACGGACCTCTTCTATTGATTGTCTATTATTATAGACAGCAAATCTGTCGTGATTGCTGCATTCGCTTGGATGTTTATTGTTTATATATCACGCCTGTATGCTCTGAGGGGGTACGCAGATGTATACAGGATACATATACTATAGACATATAACTGTAGACATGTGGGTGTACTATAGTACACCCACATGTCTACAGTTAGGTATGTATGTTAAGTTCTATTTTATTGGGGGATAAGCCTATTACTTTGTAATGTATTGTTGACAATCTATACTTATAATATTATAAAGCTGAAGAGTTTGTTTGTTTGCTTGAACGCGCTAATCTCAGAAACTACTGGTCCGAATTGAAAAATTCTTTTAGTGTTTGATAGCCCATTTATCGAGGAAGGCTATAGGCTACATAACATCACGCTACGACCAATAGGAGTGGAGCATTTATGAAAAAGATTGCAAAAACGGGGAAAATCCAAACGCAGACGAAGTTGCGCGGGTCAGCTAGTGTAAAATAAAAGCATAGCAAATATTTGAATAGGATATTACAAAAAAAGAAAGTTGCGTTTTTGAAGTCGGTTTTATTTTTTGCAAAAAGGTTTTTTATTTTTCCATTTATTGTAACTTTTAGAATAATCGCGATATTTTAAAACATTTTTGGTGTAATTAAAATAATGGTTTCGAAAAAGGACACTTTGTCTCTATGAGCGAACAAAGAACTTAACAATGACCTTGGATACAAACTTTCTTCACAGCACAAGCACAATAATGATTACTTAGTATTAATTTTCGTTACGTGAGGAACTCGTTTATAAAGTTCCATGTTCAAGAACCGATTTAGGCTGTGCGTGGCCTCGTCAGAGAATTTTAGATTTCTATTAAGTATCGAATCGCACGGGACCGGTCAATGTGGCGACACTTGGGGGAGGCCTATGTCCAGCAGTGGACGTCTTTCGGCTGAAATGATGATGATGATGATGATGATTAAGTATTGCGAATAAAAAAACTGAGGAGCTATTGGCTAAATAAGTTATTATTAAGCCAAATACCAGTTCGTGATGTTATTCTGGTAATGTTGGATACAATTTAACATCATGCGGCAGCTAAGTTCACTGTTCACTAAGTTTAGTTGATAACAGGTTTTCGTAATATGCCGTAATGGTTAAGTAGGACTAGATTAGAGGAGCTCGGGGCTAAATAATAACAGCCGCTCGGGTCGATCTTAAGGTTAGGCCGCGCTTGCCTAGGTTTGTCCGTGGATAGGTGACCGCCCAGTACATACCGAGTTTCCTCCGTGCCTCGGAAAGCACGTTAAGCCGTTGGTCCCGGCGGTCATTTGTAGATTTTTGACAGTCGTTAAATGTAGTCATTGGCCTGGTATTACCCAGTACGAACTGGGTTGTGGTAAAATACTAGTATTCAGCTGCATCCGGTGAGACTAGAAGCCGACCCCAACATAACTGGGAATAGGCTAGGCAGATGATGATTGTTGCTACGATCATTTCAGTCAGTCCGAAAATTGTGTTTGTACGAATAGCACATAAGGCCGTACGGGTATAGATCTAGGTTATTTTATTCGGAAACTGAAATTATGAAACCCTTCTAAAATTACCACTACTAGCCGAGTGCAATTAGACAAAACATACTCAAGAGGTGGAACGAAGTTTATAGGGGTCGGATTTTCATGGGACTGTTTTTATGGATTTCCTAGAGGAATGGAGAAGAAAGTTAAAAAAAAATTCACCTTTCGCGACTTTTTCTTTTTTTTAGTTTCCTTTGGATATTTTTTTTCGTTTATGAATAACTTCAAATTTGACGAATTCATATTGTAGCGTAATAGTGGGACCTGCGTGCATCCATTAAACGCCAATTTCGTCTGTTTCTTTGTTCATTGTATCGCTGTAATACATTTTCAAGAATTTTTTGAAAATTTCCTTAGTTTTTATCCAATATTTCTAAAATATCGAATTTTAAGACTATTATTCCTTTAGAAATTGGAAACTGATGCTTTTTCACAGATAACTGAACGTAAAAATATTAAAGAAAACCACTTTTACGAGTGAAGTGACAAAAAATTAATTCACAATTATCAGGAAATCGGCTTTGTAAAAGTTAAAGAAGGCCTTTTTTCTCAAAATATTTTTATGACGGTCAACGTAAATATTATCCTGAAAATATCCTGATTATATAGATCCAAAGATAATAAAAACAAAAAAAAATATTTGGAGGTACTCGATAAATGTTTATTATTGCTGACGAAGGTGGAATGAGGCCGCTGGTAAATTTACAAAAAATATCAGAATCAGAATCATAATCAGAATTTTATTTGCTCTGAAAGTAGGTACAGGTTAGCTGTTGTACATAAATTAATGAGATCAGCTACAGTCTACCTTACGGCGTGCAAATTATTACATAAGTTAAAATATTAATACAAGCAAAATAAAGTCAACAAAAAAAAAAAAAAAAATTAAAGTGATGTCAATTAATAACATTATAGTCTAATATACAAACAAAATAATGTCACCAAAACAAAATAGAAATTAAAGTGAAGTCAATTAATAATATTATAGTCGGGTACATAAGTCTTACATGGTCAAATTTGCAGTTAATTATAACAATCACAATCTGGATAAATTCGTATCATTTAGAAAGTCTTTCACTGAGTAATAAGATTTGCCTAAAAGTAGTGAAGTTACCTTAGATTTAAAAATGTTTATAGAATAATCCTTAAAACTATGAGGTATTTTATTATAAACGACAGGTCCCATTGTCATAACACTTTTTCTTAACAGTGCTGTTTTGTAATTTCCCGAATGTAGCAAGTTCTTGTATTGGGATCTCAAGGGACCATTGCGTGTTCTGATATTGGCTAGTGACGGAAACAGATGTAGATTTGTTTTTACAAAAATTGCCACCTCCAATATGTACAAACATGGAAAAGTCAGTAACTTCAGAGACCGAAACACAGGTTCACAGCTGTCTGTGCTTCTAAAGTTTAACATAGATCTAATACACCGTTTAAAAATCTCCTCCCTCTCACTACAGTTACCCCAAAATATGATTCCAAATCTTAACACTGACCCAACTAACCCATGATAAGCTAGTAGAAGTGTATCATTGCTAACTTTGTGTGATAAGTTAAACAGTACGTAGGCTGATTTATTTAACTTCTTACATACGTCATCGGCATGCGGTTTCCAAGTCAAATTGTTGTCAATCAGGATGCCTAGAAATTTTGCTACACTTGTTGTTGTTGAATCCACTTTTTGACTATTATAACAAACATTTATATCATCAGCGCGTATCCTTTGGTAGAAGTGCATTACTTTCGTCTTTTTTAGATTTATTATTAAGTTATTTGTATCAAGCCAATGTATAATTGTTTCTAATGTGTTATTAATTTCCCTTTCCTTTTATCGTAATTATAACGTAACCATTTCTCACGATTTTTATCTAACAGAAGTTGCAAGCTTGGGTCTCTGCGCGCAATTTAATATCAATACCGATACCGATACCGCTCCTAATTCTTAGCTATATAAGTCTTTTGTCATGTTTTACTTTTTCAGCAGTAACTAATGTTTAACAAGTATCCTTAAATATTTTTCTAGTTATACCTCGTTACATAGTTAATAAAATGAGGATTTGGACAATAATTTGAACATTGATTTTTATAGAAATATTTCGAAATAAATTGCCTTCATTTACATAGACGATTTTATGACATTTGCGAATTAATTTTAAGTCACTACACCCATGAAAGTAGTTTTCTTGAATATTTTACGTCCAGTTTTCTGTAAAAAACCATCAGTTACCAATTTCAAAAGAAATCTTAGTCTTAAAATTCGATATTTTAGAAATAATTGAAGAAAATAGGAATTTTTCAAAAAATAGTTTAAATATGCATTACATCGACAACAATGAACAAAGACACAACTAAATTGGCGTTTAATATATGCACGCAGGTCACACTATTACGCCACAATATGAATTCGTCGAATTTGAAGTTATTCATAAACAAAAAAAAATATTCCAAAGGAAATTTAAAAAAAAGTCGCGAGCGGCGAAATTTTTTTAAATTTCTTTTTTCCTCTAGAGGAGTAAAAGAAAGTTAAAAAAAAAAATCGGATAATGGAGAATGGACAATATTTCGTGACCTGTTTACATCATTAGTCCATAATATTTAAAAAGTCATCTTTCAAGTGAAGCTGATCAATTAATACGGAATACACCAATAACGGATGCGAATTATTGTCAATGCTGGAATTTATTAGACAAGAGGTATAGCAACAAAAGGTATCTCGCTAATTGCATATTAAAAAGGTTCATAAAACGTATGCAAACTGAGTCGGCGACTTCATTAAAGGAATTTTTAGATACCACCAGTGATTGTTTGAATGCGTTGTCAAATTTAGGCATAAATGTGAGTACATGGGACGTTATCATTATACACATCGTGACGTTTAAATTTGATGTTGAAACTCGTGAACAATGGGAATTAAGCGTCAGTGGTACGAATTCCAATGATTTTCCTACCATTAATCAATTCAAATTATTTCTTGAACAACGTTTCCGCGCATTGGAGTGCATAAAACCAAAAAAGGGTTCAGGTCACCAGAACAATAACAGTTCAAACCATCATACGCCTAAGACAATGTTTGCCACAAATTCATCATCACACACGAAATGCGAATTCAGTTCAGAACATCACAAACTTTGTTTTTGTAAAAAATTTGCAAAACAGTCGCTTGATGTTAAGCATGAATTTGTACGTAAAAAAAATATGCTTTAACTGCTTCGGTAGCAACCACACAGTTAGAAGCTGTAAAAAGGACATTAGTTGTAAAGTTTGCCAAAAGCGCCACCATTCACTGTTGCATATTAACCAAGACCAAGACCCTGAAGCAATGCCAGCTGCTGATAGTACTAGTCCTTCAACTAGTGCTAATCAGATAGTTGCTTGCTTGTCAACAGGGAAGGTACCCAAACCCAGACAAGTTTTATTAGCCACTGCGCTAATAAAAGCTGAGTCAAAGACGGGTGGATACCAAACAGTCCGAGCCTTAGTCGATCAAGGTTCGCAGGCTTGTTTCGTTACAGAAGCAGCAGTTCAACTTCTCACCCTGAAAAAGATTTCAATTCAAGGTTTTGTTTTAGGATTAGGAGACAATAGGTCAACCATGACAAAGTACATGGTACAAGAAACGATAAAGTCTCGCGTCGATTTTATTTAGTTTTAAGTTTAGTTTTAATGCTTACGTTTTAAGCAAGATCACCTCTTACTTACCAGAGCGAAGCTTAAACACGGATGCTTTCGACTGGTTAGAGGTCAACAATCTGTGTTTGGCAGATCCAGAATTCAACACACCCAACAAAAACACAACAAAATCGATATTCTGTTGGGTGCTGATGTTTATAGCTCTATTATTAAGGAAGGTTTAGTTAAGAGTCCTTCTGGTAGTCTTATAACGCAGAGCACTAGATTAGGTTGGGTCCTGTCAGGTGCAGTGGGTACTGAAAGTAATAGTTCAAATAGAATTAACGTAATGCATTGCAAGGTGCAAGTAGATGACACTTTAAAGAAATTTTGGGAAATTGAAGTGCAAATTGTGAGTAAATTTTATTTCTTAAACAAAGGAAGTTAACGACAAGCAATTTTGAACTTTATTTCTTCCAACAGTTTAACTTAGATTTTGGTGAGCGTATTTTGAACACACATGGTTCTTAACATACCGCCCACCAAGGACATTACTGAAGGAATGTCCTTCTTGACATGAATCATGAACTGGATCTAACACACATTTGATATCAAGTTTGATCTAAAATCTTAAATTAAGAAGTTGTACTACAATAAATCTTAACTAACATACATTTGAAAACCTTAAACTACTTATTTAAATAACAATGTGTAAAACTGTTGAACAACTAAAGTAAACATATAAAATAAAAACCCATTGGGGGAACTATAAATTTCATTGTGTAAAAAACATGCATAAAATCAGCAACTGGTAAAATACAAAGTTTGGATATTGGCCTCTTCATAGTAGAGGATTTAGTGCGTAATGTGAGTACACGGGTGATATTATCAGCACCGGGATGCTTCTCTACTACGCGACCTAACACCAAACGACTTGGCGGCAAATCGTCTTCTTTAACCCAAAATAATGTCTTCAATTTTTGGCTCAGGAATTTTGTAAGACCATTTGTACCTGTTCATAAGATTGGACAGATATTCCTGGGACCAGCGTTTCCAAAATGATTGCAACATCCTTTGAATAAATTGCCACCGTGATAAGTAACTAACATTCCTAGTTTCATATTTATTATCTGGTACATTTACTATTGGCTCTCCAATTAGGAAATGTCCAGGAGTTAAAGGTATCCGTTCACCAGGATCAGTAACGTTAATGACGCTCATTGGACGCGAATTTAAACAAGCTTCCACTTGATTGAGGAGTGTGCTCATTTCCTCATACGTCAAAGTAGCATCACCAATGACCCGTTTTAGGTGAAACTTTGTGGACTTAATCCCTGCTTCCCAAAGTCCACCGAAAATAATTTAATTTAAAAAAAATTGTTTGCTATTTTCTCTAGAGAACTCAATGAAAAAGTCCCATGAAAATTCGACCACTATAAACTTCGTTCCACCTCTTTGCCTAATTGCACTAGACTATATCTAATACTAAAAGAAAACTTGGGCGAGGTTCATATTGCTTCGTAATGAGTTCGATTCTTAATTTGAATATCTGTACCTAGTAATTTTATGTTGTTTTCACAACTGGAAGCGGAGATATTTCATTTTTAAAAGAGGTATTCTGAAATTATGAATTCCCGATGTGTCACTAGAAAAACAAGTAAAGGACGTTTTTATTGACGTAACTAAACAATTTGTAACGTAAAGTGAGACGCAACTTAACATTAAAATTGCATTGCACCAAGAAAACATTGCCGTTTGATCGAAAAAATTAATGAAACATTTTATTTCGTAAGTAAATCTTGATTTAGGCTTTTATTTATTTTTAAGTTTATCATGGACATCGGTAAAGGCAAACATCGAGCAGAAACCTTGACTTATAATTCATAATAATTAATTTTAAGCTCTATATTACTAAATCATGGTTGTGAAGACATAATAATTTATTTTGAATTTGAATATAATCTGGAAATACCCGTCTTGACCAAGCGTGGTGATCAATGCTCGTGTCTTCCGTGGATGAGAAGAGGCTTTTGCCCAGCAGAGGGTCAGTAATAGGCTGATATTATCATTATTTTAACAAAGGATTGAGATGTGATAGAAAACTTTTCTTGATGTATTCCTATTATTTTCGGGCATACACTTCTAGTACGGTACCTCAGATTCCACAAGTTTATATTTCAAGGCAAGTTGCTGGTGAATAATCCTGGCTACTTGGTTGTGCCTGTGCAAGTACTCGCCGTTAGCCAGACGAGAACAACCAGAAATAATATGCATATAGCAAGTAATAATATTTTCTTAGTGCGACATCAGATAAAATCAAATTGGGAATTTGTGGAGTAGTGTTATTTTGTATCTTTAGCGCAGTAGTGAATGCGGCGGGTCTCCACAGACAATGGCCCATCTTTCATCTTGCGCTGTATGCCCTAACACCTGCGCATTTGACGATCTTATGACTGCATCAGCAAGCGGAGTTCGCATAGCTGAATTTTGGGCCAAACATATTTAATAAAAATTTGCCATCGACACGCTAAGAAGATTTGTATCTAAGTATATTTCTTAGGGTTTGTAAGTTAATTAGAAGAAAGAATGTCTCTATGTTGACGTTTTGTAACCTCTTACACAACAAAACAGTAAAAGACTGTTATACGGTAAATACATACATAAACTCACGCCTTTTTCCCATGGGGGTAGGCAGAAACAACAGAACGCCACCTGCTACGATTCTCTTATTTACAATATTCCGTTCATATACTAATATATGAACGGAATATTGTCGGTAATTTTTTTTTTTTTAGGATACATCGTAGTATATTCGAATATTAGTTTTTTGAAAAAAATAATATCCTGATATTGGGTTCCAAACTTTCGGCCGATCACACTGTACGCGATGTACACTGTAACGGGTGCGTTTACAAACATTAAAACTCACATACACAAACAGCCAGACTCGAAACCATTTCCGGTCATACAAATATTTGTTCAAAGCCTGAATCGACCCCGTGGCACTGCCAATCGCTCAACCAGCAGCATTTCACCACCGCGCTGTTAGTTACTTTCCTCAAAATTATTTATGAGGAATTATTTGGAAATACATATAGAACGGGTTTTTGTAGTTTGTACGTGAAGAAATCCAAGCGGAATGGTTTAGTAAAGGTGCCATACTGATCCCTGTTAAGTGATGCCTGTGTATCATGTGATGTTGTGCACATTCTTACACATAATATCAATGAGTACTCGCGTTCGTGACTTTCTAACATCCCTCTGTCGCAGAGTCAAAGTGTCGTGTGAAGGTGTCGCGCACTTTACAATAGTTACACGAATACCTATGACTTATAATATGCTTCAATAAATAAAATTATTGAGATACGTACTCACAGAAACTCACGCATTTACCCATGAACACTAAAAGAACGCTACCTGCTATGATCATTACATACTCACTTTGATTTGACCACGTTCCTACATCGTTTTAAATCAGATTCTTATAATGTCGTAATGTATGTATAGTCCTTACCGATTTCCTTCTGTGTGCTCTTATATGACTGGTCAGAGCCGTATTTGCTTTTAAAGACCCGGTCACAACTAAAGCAGTAGAGTTGACCGGTAGAGGTGTAGGAGGTAGGCTTTACGTATGTCGTAATTTTTTTTTTATACTGAATTATATTGTTTTAAACTGACAAAATCAAGTCAATTTCAATAAGTTAAAAAGTAGTAGTTATACATAACAGGATGGTTTAATTAGTCGGTGAGCCGGTGTATCGATGGATACGAAACGAGGACCAATATTGCTACAAAGTCAATATTTATTTAAGCATTTTACTGTTTCCTTACTTGTGTATTTAAACAGCACGGTAGTTAACTGCTCTCACTGGTCCGTCCTTTGATTTACAATATTTGATGAACATTCGATAAAACAACGCAAATTGGCTCTTTATTGGAGCGAGTAATAGCATAATGAGCCTGTAATGTTTTTAACGTTTTTTCACGGGTGAATAATGCAGTGATCTGTCAGTGAATGAATTAATTAAGATATTTATTATAATTGCTTATGCCCCGCGGTTTCGCCCGCGTTGAATTCGGTAATTGTCCTACGGGAAGATACTACCGGGACAAAAAGAATCCTATGTGTTAATATAAACTATTTGTGCGCCAAAATTTCTCCAAATTTGTTGTGTAAATGGTGCGTGAAATAGAACAAACTTCCATCTATACATAGTCACAAACTTTCGCATTTATTATAGTATCTAGTTACTAGATTCTAGTAAGATAAGATTTATATAGTGACCACTTCGATGTTTTTATTTTTCATAATGTACAAAAGTTGTTCAATAGTCACATAAGAATAAACTAATATAATATATTGCTCAATAATATATTGGCCGAAATACTTTTTACGAAAGCTATATTGCTAGTCACGAGATGCATGGTAATATTGGTTCGCAGTATGCGGTAGTTATCTGGCTTCTGCAATAATAACGTAGCTCATAGAATAACTTTATTGGATGCACTTATTTGGTTCCAATTTGTGCAGTGGAGTGGATATTACAATCATAAAGGGTGGATATTACAATTATAAAGGGTGGAAATTTTCAACGCAGCAGTAAGGGGTCTTATCCATGATTTTCGTAAAATTTTGATCCTCATTCACAGCTTTAAAAAAATGTACAGTTAGCAAGAAAATGGCCATTTTACACAAAACATTTCCTAACGTACTTAAAAAAACTCATGGCTCAGCTCGACTAAACTGAACCCGTTCGTCTGTGTTCTGTGACAGTCTGTGAATCGTTTTAATCACAATATTTAGCACCTAGATCGTTTCACAGAATATTGAGTTCAACTCGCACTTGGCCGGTCTTTGAGTGTCCTGAGTCTAGAGAGGAATCTAGATCCCTCAAAGTGTATGTAATCGCTTGTGATCCGATCTGTAACGCTGCACATTGTGCTACGTGCGTACGGCGATGCCTTGTGACACAAATGTCGGCAGATGGGGAGCAAAATGTTCATTCGATTTATTCCTTGTGTTCGGTCAGGTGTACTCCATGTGTGTTATATATTCAAATTGCCCATGCATCTTTAGATGTGTATTAATTATCCCTCTAGTCACAACTATGTTGGGGTCGGCTTCTAATCTAACCGGAGGTCAGCCGGAACCAACCGTTTAACGTGCTTACCAAGACACAGACGATACCCCCAGAAATGCTGCTATCAAAATTAGGTGGAAACAGTTCTGGGACGACACATTTTAGATTGCCATCGACACGGTATGAAGAAAAAGCATGGAAATGTTGGTTTTAGAAAACGATTTTTCTTTTACGTTTTCTCGTGTGTCGTGTCTCGTAAACAAGCCCTATTCAGAACCGAGCTCTATGTGGGAGTGGGAGCAGGTGGTATCGAGTATCATGTGGGGTATACGCAGATTTTCATTTTTTGTTGCATAATCTTCTAAAATCACGGTTTGGTTGTTAGAACTGTACACTATGACTTTGTTACCGTCTAATCTAATTATGATAAGAAATATCCTAATTTATTTTTTGTTTTTATTAGACAACCTATTTATAGCAGCCAAATACATGAATTTCAACCGCTAATAAACACAGAAAAACACAGCACACAAAACACAAATGTACTATATTTGATGACACTTGCAAAAAGCGAGGACTTTATTGTCTTAAATAACCATCATCATTCTCTTGCCCTTATCCCAATTCATTTGGGGTCGGCGCAGCATGTCTTCTTCTTCCATACTTCTCTATTACTCGTCATCTCATTAGACACCTCCTTTCTTGCCATATCATTCTTTATACAGTCCATCCATCGTTTCTTTGGTCTTCCTCTACTCATATACCCATCCACATTCATACTCAAAACTTTCTTCAAAACATTTTCCTCATTCCTCCGCATCACATGCCCATACCACGACAACCAATTACCACACAACTTTTCAGTCACCGGCGCCACTTTCAGACTTCCTCTATATACTCATTTCTTATTTTATCCATTCACGTAACACCACACATTCCCCTTAGCATTCTCATCTCCGCCACATGCAAATGCCTTTCATTAATCCCTTTTGTGGCCCAACATTCTGATCCATACAAGACAGCAGTTCTAACCATTGTTTTATAAATCTTCCCCTTAAGTTTAAGGGGAATGCGGGAGTCGCAGATTGATCCCATGACCTGCCGCCATTTCATCCATCCCGTGTTAATTCTGTGCTTTACACTACGATCTATTTCGCCGTCGCTTTGCACGAGTGAACCGAGATACCGAAAGTCGGAGCAGACAGGAAGAAACGCGCCATCTAGCGCTATGGCTCCAGAACACAGTCTTAAATAACCATCAGACTTTTAATTTACGAGGCGACGTACCTAAACCAGAAAAAAGACCGAAGTGATCACTTAGTCTATTGGATGTGTACATTTGTTGTTGTACACTCCTTTTTAAAATCGTCTAAAAATAACACATCAGTAAATCCATTATTACTGCCAGTTAAATTTTACTAAAAAAAAACGTTATTATCGTATACAGTTCAAACATTTGAAATTACAATTTTAATTATTGATAGTGCGTCAATACATTACGTGTGCACCGTACATGTTAAAATGGACCGCGGCGGGCGGCGCGGCGGATACACCAAAAAATTACTGGCGGTGCGGTAGCGCGAACGGCGGCGTTGTGTACATGAAATCCGATATGTTTATTATTTTAATTACGACCTACCTACTAACCTACGGTTTTACACATCCAGCGTGCGGTTTTGAGTAATTAAATTAATAGGCAGGCTATCATCAATTAATAATTGATGATAGCCTGCCTTTCATTTAGGCAGCATGCCCGGTCACGGCTTTGTGTCAGTGCCCACGAAGCTGAATTTTGGGCTATTAATTTTAGTACTTTTGGCCATAGATAAATATTAGCTGTTCTCAAAGGTCTCATAGTATTGCGATAGACTTCTAACGTCCGTTGTTCTACTACTTGTATATCCGGCTCAGGATGCATGGGCGTACTTACTACCTCTTTTAAAATCCAGCTTGGTTAAACTGTGTGTAAACACGTCTATGTTATAACAAACATATTTTCTTTACCTTCAGTCATAAAACACAGACATTCATTTATCATTTTGTCAAAGAAGTGACGAGGTTTCGCGCTTCTATGCCGTTTGACAAATAGAGGGTGAATTTTTTAATTCTGCGTGGATTTCCAAATCCGAAACTATGAGGAATAGCAAAAAATGCCTAAAGGAGGCCCGTGCCCGATTTTGCTGAAAACTAAAACTGCATCATTATATTTTTGTAAAATCAATATTCCTAGCCAGGAATCGAACCCGTTGATTTTGGAAAATAAAACACTCACTGAATTATTACACCATACGATAGTGACGCTAATAAGGATCAAATTAACTTAGAGGGTTGTATTGATGAGTTTAATGTCTATAACTCTGTAAAGCCATATTTGTTGCGGTCGCGAATCTTATCTTAATCAACATAGACTCTGATACTGACAAAGTAAATTGCAAAAAATGTATGAAAATTTAAATTTCGCGGGTCACCCCGGCGCTTCAACCCTAATTAGTGTGCGACAAAGTCACGCGAAGATAACGCGAATGAAATAGCTGTTCATTGGAGCGCGTGTGTCTCGTTGCAACATTTAAGTGGCAAATATTATTGAATTGCACTTTGCGACAACAAATGCAGAAGGGGTGGATGGTATGGGGGAAAACTTATAGGATATCAGGAAATCCCTCCCCCCTATTATCGTGAGCACTTGAGTGTGTAGGAGTAGACGAGCGTGCTGCTGTCAATTATATGCAGATAAGTAGCACTCGATAGCCAATTAGTGATGGCTTATTACTCGTTTCAAATTATTGGAAACGTTGAAATGGATAAGTGCTGTCATGTTTATGCAGTGTTTTACAGAAATAATATTTTAGAGATACGTTTTCAGGAAGTGTAATATTTGTGTAGTTATGTAATGTTGTATAGATATGTTGTATAGATATGTTGTATAGATATGTTGTATAGATATGTTGTATAGATATGTTGTATAGATATGTTGTATAGATATGTTGTATAGATATGTTGTATAGATATGTTGTATAGATATGTTGTATAGATATGTTGTATAGATAGGTTCGTTAGGTAAATTTCTTTTTTCAGAAAGGAGATCATTATATTTGACAGAAGTAGCGTATTGAAAATAATAACATCCTTCGTATGACATTGACACGTGTGTTCTTTCTTTTTACTGACGCAACGACTCGCCCCTATTACACGAAGGGTTAGGTGCAGGTGTAACCTATAGTATTTCGCACGTTACGTTAAGCCGGTGAGCCTAACAACCGTGCTTAAATGCAGGCCTCGGTTACTAGTTAGACGAGTTAAACTCAATAATAGGATTCGGGAATCAATCTCAAGAGCTCGTGCTAAGTAGTGTTTGCGATCACCGACGAGATCAACTTACTTCTTGTAAAAAATATAGCATATATGTTTTAAAAATGCCGGAACGCGTTTTGTTCGGTTTTATGTTTTAAAAATGCCGGTTTCTTCGCTCAATGAGCTTTTTCGGTCTTTAGCGAGCGTAACAAATTAATACAGTAGTCAAAAAGGACCAAGAATATTGTGTATTGTATTGTATAAAAGGCTGGTGTCCGCAACTCCACGTCCAAAGCGCGTCTTTTGCGTGCGGGACTATGAATATATTTCATGAAAAGTTTTTTTTCTGACGCAATGTTGATCATGCACCGACCGCAACTAATTTGGGATAAGGGCAGGAGAATGATGCCGACGTAAGGTTGATCATGCCGATAAATCTATAATTGAATATAAAATATAATTGAGCACTGAAATACCTGGCTTTAGCCGGATCCTCGCCGCTATGTCTTTTCGTGTGTATGGTGCCTTTCTCGACCGGCGCCAGTTCCCCAGTCCTGCCCGTAGCGTCCTGGTGGGCAGATAAAATACTGTATTTTCTCATGTAAAGGTCAATACGACATTAAAATAGATACCGATAACAAAGTATTCGGACCGTTGAAGCTAGGCTCTTCTTGCCAATGCAGAAGCCAAGCTAAGAAACTTCTCCTGTGTTTACTCACAATTTAACAATTTACAACAATCAAAACTGATCTAACTAGTAATATCACATAAATTTAACAATTATGATATGTCCATTAGTAACTTTTTGTGATTAATTTATGAAAAAAAACCTAACAACAAACTTCTATTTATGCTGGAATAATATTAGCCGACCTTCGAGTGCAATTTTGAAATTGGCAAAAACTAATTCCTAGTAGTGCAAAAAAAATTGTACGTTCACATACAACGTGAAACTGTACAAAAGTAAGAATTGTTTGTTCCAATATTTCGGATGCGTGCGGTATTTGCACCGCGCAGTTTAAACATCAATCGAGTGGATCCGGCTTTCATCTATACAAATAAATAAAATTGAAGTGTCTGTTTGTAATTCCAAAATAACATGCTTTTTACTGAATGCATTGAAAGTATAAACGGTACTTATAAAAAAAAATCATTTCTGTTTAACTACAAAAGTTAAAAAGGTTAAGTAAGTTAGAGGTTAAGTTTTTTTTTATGTCTGTCTTTTTGTTCCGGCTAATCTCCGAAACGGATGCGATTGTGATGGGAGTTTTCCTTGCAGATAGCTGATGCTATAAGAAGTAATTAGGGATCTGTGCAAAAACAATAAAACCCTTGAAATTATTAACAAAATCCGATTCGAACAGCGAAATAATATTTTAAATAATTTGTATGAAGGTCGCGGCTCTCGGCTAGATTACCAATAAAAGCGAAAGACATTCGCCTCCTTACAGTTTAGACGCCGAGAAAATACCGCCACGACCTAAATGTGGGGACGCGTGATAGGTGCGATTCAGCGTCCATAAGTGCGGTCAATTCGTTAATTAGCGAGTTATGGTAAATACCTGTGAACCGGTGCAAGGCCCGTCGCTGTGGCCGGAGGTGGCCTTGCGCATGGACGTGAGCCGGTAGAAGGGCGGCGTCTCCGTGCGCTCGATGAGGCAGTTGAGGGTCTCCACGGTCTGCAGCTCCGTCATCATCTCGTCCAATAGCCGCTCCGGCCGCGACCGCGCGAGGTACAGCACCACGCGCTTTGCCTACGACATAATAATCATGTTTACATAACATTACATCACGCCTGCAATCCCGAAGGGCTAGAAAGAGTTGAAATACACAGCTTCAGTCCCGTGTGACCATGACTGTACTTAAAGGACAAATACATCCTCATCTGCCTGTCCTTTTCCCAATTATGTTGGGGTCGGCTTCCAGTCTAACCGGATGCAGCTGAATACCAGTATTTTACATGGAGCGACAGCCTATCTGATCTCCACAACCCAGTGAGTACTGGGTAATACGATACCATAAGACTGGACAAATACATATGTCAGTAAAACGTGTAAAAAGCGAAGTTAGAATACGGATTAAAATGTAAGGATAAAAAATTGTATGGTCACAATAATTGTGAATACGTGAGCATCATGATTCTTATCATCCTTATTTTCCTGCCCTTATCTCATTTTTTTTGGGAGCGGAGCAGCATGCCCTTTTTTAACCGACTTCTAAAAAAGGTAGAGGTTATGTATTCCGGTCCGATTTAAGTGATTTTTTCATTTGGTAGAGGTTACTCGCGCGGTGTTCCCATATTAATTTTATTTACTTTGCTTCGGTACTTTATGAGTTATCCTCTATAATATGCATTTTTTCTTCTTCGTCTATGTGGATGATGTGCTAACAACGTCTAGTTGCAATGTGAAATTGACAAGGATTTATGTGAGATACCACAACTAAATAGTGTAAAACATTTACAAAAAAAAGTTTGTTTTGGAAGAAAGTTATTTTTTTTTTGAAAACACTTTTTCCATACTTCTCATTTAGTCGTCATTCCATGAGGGTGCCTCATGAAATCAAAATCAAAATCAAAAGTCATTTATTCAAACTAGGCTGAAAATCAGCACTTTTCGAACGTCAAAGTTACATAAGACAGTCCCCCAAAAATGCCCGCCCGTCACCACTTCCTAGTGCTTTAGCTGGGAAGAAGAAGTGGTGGAACAAACTCCCCAGCAGCACGTCTGTCTGTTTAGTTATATAAACTTGATTCTATACAAATCGTATGCAAAGTAATTAACATTAACATTAGCTGACAACTTCGTCGTTTCTAGCCATTTATCAACTTCCACATTTCATCCGTCGTTTCTGCATTCTCCAAGTCTTATTATATTAATTCACATTCATACCAAAAACTTTCCTCACTAAATTTTCCTCATTTTGCCGCATCACGTACCATGAAAACCGAATACCACACAACTTTGCCGTCTTCCTCTTATATACTGATTTCCTTTTCTACCCATTCGCGTTACACCACAAATCCCCCTTTGTATTCTTACCTGTCTTTCATCTTGCCTGTAAACGAGCAAAGCCTTCTATTCATCCCGTTTGTGTCTCAATATTCTGATCCATACAAGACAGACGTTATCTATTGACGTATAAAATTTCACTGCTCAATTTAAAATAATTTCTGCACATTGGTGTTAGTATACTTACGCGTGTATCGGAACTTTAGATAATTATGCGACCACCTTAATAAAAGAGCAGAAATTCATCGTAAACACTGTCAGTGTTTGCGATGAATTTCCTCTGTAGAAGTCGTAAGAATGTAAGCTAATTAAATTTATATAAGCCTGAACTGCCCCAGTCCTGGACAAAGACCTCCCCCCATTACTTTTACTTTTCTCGATGTTCGCGATTCTCGTCAATTAACGAGGAAACCATCCAAGGCATCCCTTCATCTTCTTCTCGGCTATTAAATTAACGATAAAATCGAAGTCCATATTTAATTTTTACCATCTGTTTCTTAGAAATTCTATCTATAAAACTTACTTTAAAAAGACCTTCCTTGTAGGACACGTTTTTTTTCACGACAAGTTTTTTTTTATTTGAAAGCTAGTTTCTTGGCGATGGTTCTTAGATATGTTTTATCAAAATCGGTGTAGCCATTTACTAGGGGGTTTTTTAAATCTTAAATTATTTTTTTTATGTTCACTGCTTTTTACTGGGTATTTTTGTACACTCGCGGTCAAATAATACGGGCCGACGACGAAAGTTCCTGTAACTTGTAAATTAATAATGGTACAAGTATGAAAAGAACTTCATATTACAGAGAATTTTAATATCTTATGAAAGTTAAAACTTTACAAACCTTTAATTTAGAAATAAATTCAATTCGCGGTTTTTTCACTTTTGTTTTTTATCTGCATTTTGTTCTCAATTTGTCAATTCAAAATGATAAAAGGCGGTCATTGTCGTCCTTCTTGTTATTGAATAATAATGACCTATGTTAGAATTCGAAACCCCTCCAGCTACACTACAATACCCCGCAACTACGCCTAAGGAACTTAATAAACAGCAATACAAAGTATGAACTTTGTTTTAAAAATCGTTTTGTGATGTATGTGAGATACCAACCATAATTTTTTTCAACGTAAAATTTATTGTTTTTTTTTTAATGTATTATTGGCAATTTCATTAATAATGTTTCCAACATTTAGTGTTTTATTAACTAGTAAATTATCTAAATTATACGGTTTCATTCATGCCGTACTGATCCGTATTCTGTGTCTGCGAGTGTATGTGCACTTAATCCCTATTTTGTACATAAAGGGTGTAAATAGACCCTTAACATATCCGAAAGGCACTTGTTCTCCCTTGTCTTTGCGATCATTTTTTTTTTTTAAACCATACCTGGGAACCTTCTAGTTACGGAGATATTGGGGGTTAAAGTTCCAACTATTTCACAAGTTTTTTTTAAATACATGTTTTTAATGTAAGATTTTTACTTTACACACCTCCACGACCCCTGTACTATTTAATCCATCTATCAGCACAATGCTTTGAGGCTTTCCATCGAGTCCTACCGTAAAAAAAAAGTAGATTCCCAGCAATAATTTTTGCGTAAAGTTACTTAGTTTGATGTACTTAGGTTGACGGCTATGTGAAGGGTCTGTTTACACCCTGTAGATTCTTTACATAACAATACTAGACACGTGTTTCAGGTTTCGCATATACTAAAACTAATGTTGTATTTAGGGATTGTCATATTGTTTTTCAAAAAAAGCAGATGTTTAAGATGAACAGTTTAGAATTAGGTGATTTTTTTTTTAAACTCTTCCGTCAATGTGTTTTTTTATAGATGACATTCCTTTTTTCGTTTAAAATGGTATACGCAAGGAAATAATGACCTGATATATGTGCGTACAGACCAAAGATGGGAGGGGGAGGGTAAAAGTTTGCGGAATGAAAAGGAAGGAGGTTGAAACTATAAATTAAATTATTTTTCCTTTTGATTATAGTCCCTATTAAGCCTTCATTTCAAAGAACTTATTTGTTCACAACTTCAAAAAAAAACTTCAAGTTCCCCACAATAGGCAGAAATTTCCGACTTCAGTTCTTCGTCATCAGTTAATTTAGTATGGTATTGTACATTGAGCATCAACAGCTCTAGAGTCCAAAGCGTGTATTTAGTACAAGGTACACTATCAAACGATTGTTCCCTCAAACTGATGCCAAAGACGCCTTTTGTGTATAAATTGTTGCCGGCATTGTGTGCTCAGCCACAACAAGCCAGCTCTGAGTCCAAAGCGTGTATTTTGTACAACGTACACTATCAAACGACTATCTCCAGGAACTGATGCCAAATGAATAAAGGTAGGGAATATTCCAGCCTTCTGTGTATAAATTGGTTTCAGCGTTGTGTACTCCGACAGAACAGGCTTCACTCAAAGCTTTCAAGGCATGTGTGATTTGGGTGTGGAAATACGAATGGATTTTCTGGAAATCACAGAACCCTGTTTTGAATCGGAACCATTTTCTCGCAAGACAGATGACGTGTGTGCCAATATCTGCAGCGCCCAGACTATCGGAATTATTATAATATACATATATCACACAAAGGATACCCGATATTCGTAATTAGCAACTGCTGATTGAACCGTCGTAGCTGCGTAGGAATCTATTACATGGAGAATGCTGCCATTGTTTGAAATAGATTGCTGAAGTCAAAGCGATATACGGAATATCATTAATATCTAATTAAATCCCTGTACAATACACAGACACAGCACCGCTTTGGTTGGACGAATCTCCCTTTGCTATGGAGTATTGAGGAACTTTACACCCTGTACTTCATTCTCCTATACTCGCATTCAGCTTTATTTCGGAATTTAAAAATGATTTAAGGATTTTATAGGGACGTATTTTTACATGTTATTTAGTTCCTTGAAGTTTAGGCAAATACACTTCACCTGTTCCGATCTCCGGTCATCAGGTTAGGTAGATTGTTACACTGCAAGTGACATTCGACATTAGGATTTTCTGAACGCACTTATTATATTGACGCACGGACGCCCTCACGTAGCCACGCCAAGACTAATTTCACAGCGACGCTGTCTCGTCACAATATGATAGTTGATTATAGAAATTACTTAATATACTACCATGGAATGTTTTTTGACCAAAATAAATATATTAAAAAAAAAACGAACATTTAGAACATGATAAAAGCCAGTTTAACCTTAACGCGAATAAAATAAAATTTGAATTTAAAAAAAACCCCATCGCAACAAAGAAAAGCGAAAAACATTTGGAAAGTCAATAAAATGGCTGACCTGGTTTTGATAAAACATGTCTAATTGTAATATACACATCATGCCCTTTCATTTGATACCCCACTTGGGTATATTTGAGAATATTCGATTAAACATCACCACTTTCATCCCTCATATCTAGTAAATGGCTGCACCGATTTTGATAAAACGTATCTAAGAACCATCGCCAAGAAACTAGCTTTCAAATAAAAACTGCATTCAAATCGGTTCACTCGTTTAAGAGCTACGGTGCTAGAGACAGACAAGACACACACACACATACACACATTGCGGTTAAACTTATAAAAAGAGGAGAAAAGGAAGGAGGAAAGGAAAAGGGGGGTGCCTCTTTCTGCGTCGGGGGTTAAAAATGCTTGAAACTGTCATGTCGTGGCAAATCAACAACAAAATAAACACCTCACAATTTTCTGTGTGACTTTTGTTACTTCTTTTTGTTCATTGATGTTGGCTTGCTATATCCTGATTTTATGGCGATACAACTTTTCAAAAATTGCTAAAAAGTGAATTAAAGCTCTTGTATGCAAATGTCAACAACAAATGGACAAAGGCATGGCGTTTGCCTCGGGCGTGACGTAATGTTTCTGATTGTTGTTCACAGTAACGTGACTGAATGCCTGTTTTGCCGAATTTATCTTTTGGTAATATTATTAATCTAAAGTCTTTACAATAAAAAAAATATTATTAGAAATTACACTCAATCCGATAAATATTAGTAGTGATCACAAACCTGATGCGTATAATGCATTTCATGGTGGTTTAGCTCGGAAATTACATGGGCAGTACGGAACTGTCGGCACAGTAAAGCCTGTCCATTAACGTAGGCTTCAGAAATATCGACAAACGGTCAAGTTTTGACAAAGCAATTATTGCACTAATGATTTTACGTTTTCGACGCAATATTTAAAAATCACATACCTTTGTATGGAATTATTTGGGCAGCGTTAGCTTTTCTTCTGTCGATGAGATTTCAAAGGATTTTAGAGCGGATAATGGGAATAAAGTCATACAAAAATGTTGATCCAGAACATTGTCGATTTTGACACACAAATACTACCTGACAAGCGGGCGTGTGACACTAGACAGATCGATGTCTTACTAATTAGTAACAAGTATAGGATTACGATTTTCTTCGTGTTGTTTTGTCTATCGCTCGTAAATATCTGAATGTCATTGACTTCTGTATTCAATATAGTATTCTATACAACATTAAATTCATCCAAATCACCCAATTCCTATAAGCATCTAGTCCAAATAGAATATTTAATTTAGCTGGCAAATTAATGAAATTATCAGAAAGTGTGTGTGTGAAAAGCAAAAACAATTCCGTTAGAAAGCAGTAAGTTCACAAATAAGAGTAATAGTGAATCGGTGGCCAAAGTCATAAGGTAGTGAGTTTAAAATCAATCACGATCACAGATGGAATATTTCACTGATTCATATTTATTACGGGTTCAGTTGAAACTAATTAAGAGATGTTAGACAGGGCTGTGTAGCATCGCCTGGGCTGTTCAACCTGTACAAGGATAGTTGTTTGATATTGAGGACGAATGAGTTGCTTGTCAAATGCCTTCTCTACGCAGATGATCAAGTTCTTCCTGCATCTTCAGCGGAACAGTTGTAAGATATGGTAACTGTTATTAATGATACATTTAAAAAACGGATGAATGTAAATGTGAACAAGGCGAAGGTTAAGGTGTTTGAAATCAGTGTGTGATGTGAATGAAAATAAATAATAAGAGTGGGGGGAGGTCAAGTGAATGAGTTTGTATATATGGGCAATCTGTTGACAAGAGATGGAAAGATTGACGAAGATGTGGGAAAGAGAATAAATGCGGGAAATAAAGTGAATGGTGCTATGTATGCGGTGTGACCAACCTGTCGATGTCAAAAAAGGCTCGGCTGTTCACAATGTTGTGCTGATGCCTACAAATATGTATGGAAGTTAATGTTGAGTGTGGCAAACGCGGCATGAAAGTAGAATTAATGCTGTGGGAAAGCATTCCTTTCGAAGCTTTTATAACTTTGAATGATAAACTTGAGGAATGACGTTATATGAGAAAGTTGCGGTTTAAAAGAAGGTGTAGTGACAAAAATTGAAAAGAGTATGCTTAGATGATTTGGTAATGTGGAGAGGATGAGTGAAAGGCGACTAACAAATGGTATTTACAAGACAGATGTGAGTAGCAACGCCGGGAGGGGACGCCCTAAAAGGACATTCACTGACCTTATTGGCGAGGTTTTTCAGAAAGGTCAGGTACGAAGTACTCGCAATCGGCGAGCGTGTATGATCAGATGTATGGATGTGGACGAGGCAAAAGGAGTATGTTGTTGGATCGTAGCAGGTGGCGTTCTGGGGTTTATGCTTACCCCCATGAAAAAAACGCGGTATCATCATCATCATCATCATTTCAGCCGAAAGACGTCCACTGCTGGACATAGGCCTAAAAACGCGGTATGCATGTATGTTAATGTGGAATATTTTCAAGGAGGCTTTGACGAGCTGCATGGCGTATACAAGGTGTAAACAGACCCTTCACGAAGCCGTCAACCAAGTGTTCTATATATCAAACTAAGTAAAGACGCAAAAAATCATGTTTTACAGCGGGACTCAATGTAACGCATTCAAACCATTGTGGTGATGGATACATTGAGCAGTATGGGGGTCATGGATGTATTTAAAGTAAAATTATAACATTAAAAATTTGTATTAAAAAAAAAAAACTTGTGAATTAGTTGAAACTTTAACCCCCATGGATATGGTGTAGAACAAAAAAAATATCGCAATGAACATTATTCAGAGTTCTATGCAGTTCGCGTAATTCCACACGGCTGCGCTACGGATTTTGTAAATAAATTCCAATGTAAATTTTCATTTTCAAGTGGGCGTGTTGGATTGCCAAATCCGAATCTATGAGGGGTAGGAAAAAATACTAATCAAAGGGAGTTTCGGGCCCGATTTTAATGAAAACTGACACCGCATCATTTTATTTTTGAAAAATCAATATTCCTAGCCAAGAATTTGACTGCTGAATCAACATTTCTTTTGCTATACGGCTATTATGGGCTGGGGATACATTTGGTTGAATTAATAATAAGGACAGGAAAAAGTATTTTGTTATAAATGAGCTCTTTAGTTTGCTGAATGCCATTACTTACCAGATTTGATATTTATTAGCGACACTATCGAATGGCATAGTTATACAGTATGTTTTATTCTTATAGCTGGGACAGTATGGGTAAATCCGAATCTATAAGAGATACACGGAAACGTCCACGCTAATGCTAATGTTTAGCTAATGTTTCCTACATTAGCTATTTTTCATGGCCACAATTTTGGTATTTTAATATTTTGTCATGTGTGAGTTGTCCGTAAAAATGGGCATAGTTGACCAGTTTTTTTTAAGTCTGTCGCAGCTAAAAGAATCTCTCTGTATATTACCTTAAGTTTCAAAATGAAAATGTTTCAGAAAAGTTAATTATGCTTTACTTCAATTAACGATGTCACTTTACTGTTATTCCAAGGCGGATTCCTGATAGTGAACCTGACGCCAGACAACAAAGACTTATGGCGAGAGTCTAATATAATTATTAGAATAAGATTTCATCATAATTAAGACGACGCGCGTCGCGATTTCAGGAATCCTCAGAGGGCATTTCGTTCGAGTAAGTTGCTATTTCACCCGACGTCTATCGCGTTAGCGCTAAAAAATAAATCTGATTCCGGCTTGAAACCCAATTAACGCGAGAAAAAAAAGAAATCACCACTTAACGTGTAGGTACAGGAGACACCCTAAAAAAAAATACTTTTCGAGATTTTATTTTACCACTTTGTCAGCGTAACTAATTTCTATATTCATGCCAAATTACAGCTTTCTAGTACTAAGAGTCTTTGAGCTAAGCTGCGAACAGACAGACGGACATGGCGAAACTATAAGGGTTCCTTTCCTTGTTGACTACGGAACCCTACAAATCATAAATGTTGTAACTTATGGACGCTCAGCCCGAGGTAAAATAATAAAAAAAAGAGAGTGAACTCTCATTTGTTAAACGTTTTACCCTTTTTAACACGTTCAACGCCATGTGGGACATTGCTGGGCGACACTTAACTTTCCCTATAAACCACACAAAACATTTGAAAATCGACTTTTTAATAATATTATTAGTAAGTTTTCTTTGAGTAAAATTTTCTATTTCCAGTATTTAGAGTACTTTCCTCCCAAGTGGCATTGTAAAATTCCACCCTGTGTATTTTTTTAGAGTGCTGATGTGATTACACTGGTCTAGGGTCATGCTGCGTACAATTTCGCCTTGTATTGTTGACCGACAGCTCGGAAGAGACGTAATATAGCTCTGACTATCGGACACCGTTGTCCCCCACGGCCCGAACGGAACATACTGATGTCGCCCTACGTTGTCCGACATGGCCTGAATGGAAATTTATAATTTTATTCCGTGGCGTTGAACGTGTTAAAAAAAAACTAGAGAACATTTTTTTTTGTAATTGTTTATACTCAAACACAATGTCCGTTCTTTGACGCCAATATGTTTGCTAAAATTGCTAAATCTTATTTGAACAATGCCAATCAAATAATATTCAATTCAATTCATAATTATTTCATTTATTTATATTAAATCCTTTATAATCCATAGAACTAGGTAGTCGGGTTAGTCCGTAGACGTTAAAATGCAAAGTCCAAACATTTGAAACACATGACATTTTTTTGTTTTCAGATGATAATGCGACGTTTCAGACCGATAATTTAATAATTGAATAATAATAATTGAATTGAATAATTTAAACTAACTTTTGAAGGGCACTATAGGTAATGTAGTTGTGCTAGTACTCACATAGGGTAGTAACTCGCTGGGCGCCATCCCGGACACGATGATGAGGTAGCGGATGATGACCTTCAGGTTGTTAGGCCAGCACGCACACAGCGTCGACCACAGCTCCTCAATCTCCTTCGGGTGCTTGTCAGAGAACTGCCCACGAGACAGAGTCAGTCACCAAATAATACATTGCACGCTTGATAAGTTGGGTATCTGGATCTGGTATTGTGATACTAGCAGCAATTAATTATCACTCAGTTTATATTAATCGATAGAATTCGCGAGACTGATTATATTAGCTAAAAGACGAGGTACCTCGTGCTCCGATAAACGTTCAAGGACTATTGGCCAACTCCAAGAAAGCATTTTAACCTTGGAGGAAGCTAATATTAGGAAAGCGACTGGACTATACTTAGCAGAGCAACGCGCCTAATACATAGCTGTCACCGGTTATGTGCCGTTATGGGTGGTGGACGAATTAGTTCCGTCACGGGAAGTGTGGAATATGTTTGGTCACTCGAGCCGATTGCGTAGGTGTACAAGGTTGCTGGTGAGTGATGGGCCGCGTGCAAACACGGGCGCGACTGCCGCAATCTCACCGTCACCCTTTGCTCCACATCGCGACAACCTTGCGCCGATGTCTCGAATCGTCACTTATAATAAACACACTACGCTTCTGGGCCCAAGTTGGCGTCTCGATTTAAGCAAGTTGAATGTTTTGTTTTACAAATCCTTAATTTTGCGCTGAATTGGACACTATGTTAAAAAAAATACTAAAAGGTGTATTTTTTTTATTTTTTCTCCAACAAGTTTTTTGAGCTTAATACGGTAGACGGAAATTCAATGGAAATTTCGGATGTACTTAATTAAATTGTTTTATTATGTGGTATTTATTCTACAAACTGAGTGCCAGAGTATTAATCACACATCATTAAGCGTAATGGAAGGCTTTATTACGCTTCAACAGCCATATTTCAACAGATTCGGGAATTTTAAAATGAAAACTTATTTTCATTCAATCATTGATCATGAAATCAGCGGTCGTCAACCTTTTGGCAGACGAGGGTCGTGAACACATACACACACATGGACATATAGTGAAATAATTTGACAAAGGCGCGCCGCAATTGTATAATAATTTGGTACCTAATAGGTATCTACCTAGTTATGTATTATACGAAGGTAGGTAGGTATTAAAGGTAAACTTGTTCCAGAGCTTACAGATCCCCAATGGTTAACAGAACTTGGTGAGCGTCTCACAGATAAGCATTTGAGTGCCATTCTAATAATTCAAACATCACACTATTTTTTTATTTAATTTATCTTTATTTTTTTATTTATAAACTTTGAAGACTTTGTTTAACTTAGTTATTGTTTTCCCCTTTTTTATCATTGTTCCTTTGTCCTCTTTATTAATAAACTTAAAATAAATATTTAAGCATTTTTAACAGTCGCGGACCGCAAGGAGATAGGTCACGGGCCGCGCGTTGCCGACCGCTGATTTAAATTACTGGCTTTAATATTGCAATATCTACCCATAACAAAAATACTTCATTAGTAACATAATATGAATGTTTCCTAACTATTGCATGTCAAAAGGTACTATGTAACCTATGTAAGTAGATAATGGCTCTCACCTTGGCAGTGATATAGAAGAGGTTGTTGAGCACCATCTCGGTGGCCTCAGCTGAGCCCAGCCCCTCCCGCCGGCCGCTGCGGCCCGCTTCGGCGGCGTAGTACTGCGAATAAAACATTAATTAAATATCCACTGCAGAAAATCTCTCATCTGGACAAGAGTTTTTTTTTGTTTTGATTATCCAATAAACACTGTTACATACGAGGAGGGATCAAAAAGTATTGAGAATGAGATAGAATATAATGAGTATTGATAACTTAATAATTTATTTTTCTACATAGTTTCCGAGTCTCTACACGCCGAGTCCAGCGCTTTTCCAAAAAGAAGTTTTGTGTTGGTCCTGCAAAAAGCTCTCCACGGTATCCATCACCTCGTTATCGTCTTCGTACCTGTTTCCCCTTAAGTATTTTTTCAATTTGGGGAACAGATAAAAATCGCTAGCCGCCAGATCTGGTGAATAAGGGGTTGGTCAACCAATTCGAAGCCAGCTTGCTGAATGGTAGCCATCGCAACTGCCGACCTGTGCGTGGGTGCGTTGTCGTGATGAAACAGCGGGGCGTGCTGTTTTCGAAGTTTCCCTCTCCTTTTCTCTTTGATGGCATTCTTCAACTTGGGAATGAAAGCTGCATAATATTGGCCTGTAATAGTGGTTCCACGCTCCAGGTAATCAATCAACAATATCCCTTCTGAGTCCTAAAATATTGAGGCCCTAACCTTGCCAGCCGATGCCACGACACGAAACTTCTTCGGGGTCGGTGATGATGGCCGTTTCCATTGCGAAGATTGCTGTTTTGTCTCGGGATCAAAATAATGGACCCATGTTTCGTCCATTGTTACGAAACGAGACAAAAAGTTTTCAGAATCTTCTTGAAACTTGTCCAACAATATCTTCGAAATGTCAAGTCGATTTTGTTTCTAACTGTCGGTTAACATTCTCGGCACGATCTTGCGGACACTTCTCTCATATTCAAAGATTGTTTCAATATGGATTGAATACTTCCATATGAAATGCCCGTTTCTTGAATTAAGTATCGGATGGTAACTCTTCGATCACTCAATACAATTTTCTTGACTTTCGCAACATTTTCTTGGGTGACTGACGTCGATGGACGGCCGCAACGATGTTCGTCTTCCGAGCTCGTTCTCCCTACTCGCAATTGAGAAGCCCACCTTGCGACAGTGGAATACGGCGGAGCAGACTCTCCTAATGTTGCCTCCAAATCGCAACGAATCTCTTGCGTCGTTAACTTTTTTAAACAGAGATATTTAAAAACGGCTCGCACTTTGTTTTTCTCCAATTTCGAGAACACGTTCCGACACGAAGCAAACAAATGACTACATTCAGAAAAAAACAAAAGAGAATCGAAGATTTTTTTCTTTATTAATATTACAAATATGTATCTGAGCTATGGCTGCCAGTATTTTTTTTTTTCTTACCTAGGAGTATGTCGTTCTCACTACTTTTTGAACCCTTCTAGTATTACACAAACGCAAACATACCACACAAACCATCGTGGGTTTAACAGTGGTATGCCAAACACGGCAACTCGGTGCCACTACATTATTAATCATTACATAACTTAGGAATTACATAATAAATAGGAAATATATAGAAAAAAGTATAGGTGTGCACTTACAAGACACTTCCTATATTGTACCACAATCTAGAAAGTATCTATTTAGTACCTTCGAGTAATTCTTTACATTTATTGCATTGCAGATTTCTAACGGTAAATCATTCATAATAGATGGTAGCATGCATTCCCACGTCCTTGCTCCATAGACATTATTATATTTAGGTATCTTAAATGTGGGTAGGTATGACAGACAGCGTAAAGACTTTAGCCTTTTCTATTTTCGAATTGGACCTAGATTATGCCAGTTCTCGTTTAAAACGAGTACACGCACTTTAACGAAGACATTTACAATTTGACAGTACTTAAATAGACCCGTGTCATCATCTTGGAATTCTTGTTTTATTTTTCTGGGTACAATAGTTTTTAAAATACGTAACTGTAACTTGTAAATGTCCTCGATGTAAGTCTTATATGTGCGCCCGTAAGTACTTAGGCCGTAGTCAATAACGGAATCAGCCAGTGCCAAGTACAATGTTCTAAGCGTTTTATATGGAAGTTTATACTTAAGTATTGATAACTTTGATAGTGCAGATCTAAGCTATGCTATGCTAGCTATGTAATACAAACGTGATCAATGTGCGGCCGCCAGCGGAAATTACTATCTATTATCAGACCAAGATACATGTGATGAGACCCCAGCTCCATTGTCTGGCGACTACTCGCTTTGAGCGGGCGGTGTAAACACAGATGCTCATGTGATGGGCAACGACAAAGGGTACACAAGCCGTCGCAAGGTCGTGAGCCCACTTACATAGGAGGTCGAAGTTGCTCTGCATCACTCTCTGTGCCTCACATATGTCTTAGTACCTCACATATGCAGTAACTAAACATGGATCGTCAGCAAATTGGTATCAAGAATTTGTTAATTTCTAGTCCGAGATACCTCTCATTATCTTATCCCATGATAAAATAGTAATTGGCCTATAGTTATTAACATCTGTGTACCAACCATTCTTATCGATAGGTCTTATTATTCCAACCTTCAGTTGATCAGGGTACAAGGACGTCGCAATGCATGTGTTAATTCGATGCGATATGACGGGAGTAATGTCTTTATATTCCTATGTATTTTAAGTCTTTGACTCGGATGCCATCGAAACCGAGACACTTCTTATCGTTAAAGTGTTTTATTATAGAGAATACCACGTCATCTTTGGCCTTTTGTAATCTCATTGATGAACTACAATTATAAATATATGAATTAACATCTAGAATTGGTGTGTTGCACTGAAATTTGCAGGTATTCTTTACATTATCTCTGAATTCCGTGGCAAACTTATTAGATACAATATTTGGCAATAGTTTAAATTTTTTTATAATTATTTTATCTATAGAGTTATTTATTTTTCCACATAAGCTATTAATAATTTCCAGAACTTTTTTAGAATTAGGAAAATTGGATTTTACCTCCTTTAGAAAATTAGTTATTCTTAACATTTTCTTTATTCGTTTTTATAACACATTATTTACACTTTTAAATATTTCTTAAAAAAAAAACATAAAAACATTAAAAAATATAAAAAATAGTGGTCCGCCGGTAGCGGGAGCAGGCTCCAAGCTTCCGGTAGTTAGGGCTCCAGAGACAGGAACCTCCTTACAATACGAGCCGTATCGAGCAGTACTGCCTTCTGAACCAGGCCCTTGATCCAACCGCCTAAGGAGAGCCTCGAAAGATGGTCGTCGAGGCTCTTGGCTATAAGGCCATTGGCCGTCACGACGATCGGCACAATGATAGCCGAGTTCACATTCCACATGTCGACAACCGCGTGTGCCACGTCGAGATATTTTATTCGTTTCTCTTTCTCAGCTTTCACGAGGTTCTCGTCATGTGGGATGGTAACATCGACTATCATTACGCGGCGCGCTGATCGGTCTATCACTACTATGTCAGGCTCATTGGCGACAATAGTCCTGTCAGTAATGACATACCGATCCCAGTACAACGTGACATTGTCTTTCTCGAGAACTGGGTCGGGCACATACTTGTAGTACGGTACCTTAGATTCCACAAGTTTATATTTCAAGGCAAGTTGCTGGTGAATAATCCTGGCTACTTTGTGGTTGTGCCTGTGCAAGTACCCGCCGTTAGCCAGACGAGAACAACCAGAAATAATATGTCTGATGGACTCACCCGGACGGTGGCATGCCCGACACACGTCAACCGTCCCGTCTTTCATAATAAATTTCCAGTAGTTGTTCGTCAACATAACTTCGTCCATAATCGCACAGACAAAACCTTCAGTTTCCCCAAAGAGGACGCCGAAACGTAACCAGGACACGGACGCTAGAAAATCTACATCGGGCCCATGAAGAGCCCGGTAGAAGCGCCCGTGAAGCTTCTTGCCTTGCCATACTTCCTTGCGGTCATCGGTAGTAAGTACTACAGGTTTTGCGCCAGTTCTCTTTAGCCATTGACAGCGGGGTGAGTCCCTTGTCCATTGCGACCACATCTCGGTGCATACCCACCTCGGTTTAAAAAAATATTCTCTGAGACTGCACATCTCGTGGTTGTGAAGGGACTTCGCGTTTAAAAACCCTCGACCCTCGCACTTCCGCGGGATGTACAGCCTCATCACCGATGATCGTGGGTGATGCATCCGGTTTGCGGTAAGCAGTGTACGAACTCTCCTATCCAGGGCATCGAGTTCGGTCTGAGTCCATTTGAGTACGCTGAAAGAGTACATTAAAACAGGCATGACCCAACCGTTGAAAGCGCGTACCTTGTTTCCGCCTGAAAGAAGGCTATTTAATACCTTGTTCAGGCGTCCAAAGAAGCACTCCTTCAACGATTGCTTCATGTCAGTTACGTTAATGCCTAACGCTTCCGACATACCCAAATACTTATAGCTTTCGGATAAGGAGAGGGATCTCAGGTGTATGGAATCCGGGAGCTGAATTCCCTCGGATTCTATAATCTCCCTTCGCTTTACATACATGACTGCACATTTGTCCACACCAAATTCCATCCTGATGGCGCTACTAAAAGTTTCAGTTACTTTCAGTAGCTCCATCAGTCGCAATTTGTTGGGGGAAAAGAGTTTCAGATCATCCATGTTAAGAAGGTGAGATATGACCTGACCACCTCTCCTCAACCGGTAGCCTAGACCTGAATCCTCCAGCAATGCGCTCAGAGGATTCAGGGCTAGACAGAACCAAAATGGGCTCAGACTGTCACCCTGGTATATTCCCCGTTTAATCCATACAGGCTCATCGTTCCCCTGGATTTGTCGATATCCTGGATATCGAAGGACCGTCCTCCATTGCCCCATACACGACTCAAGGAAGGCGCATAGAGTTGCATCTATTTCGTACAACTCTAGTACCCTCATGAGCCATGTATGTGGCACCGAGTCGTAGGCCTTCTTATAATCTATCCAACATGTCGACAGATCCTTGCGGGATCGACGAACCTGTTGGCTAATGGCCATGTCGATGAGGAGTAGCTCCTTCGTGCCGCGGGCCCTATTCCATTTTGAGAGGCAGACATAATGGAGTTTTGGTCAATGTGTGTATTAATTTTCACTCTCAAAATGGATGTAAGAAGTTTATAGACCGTCGACAAACACGTGATCGGTCTATAATTTTTGGGTTCCGCGGGACTACCTGACTTATGGAGCCGGTGGGTAACGCCTGTTGATAAAAACTGCGGTAGAGACCCAAACTCTAAGGATGACTGAAATTGGGATGCCAGGCAAGTGTGTGGACTACTAAGCCATTTGAGCCAGAAGTTGTGCAGTCCGTCCGGTCCCGGTGATTTCCAGTTCGGTAACGGACGAACTGCTCTGGCTATATCTAAAGGTGTTATCAAAATTGGCTCCATTTCTGTGATAGGTTCACACACTCGCTCGACATCACGCATCCAGTCAGCCTCAGTAAGACAGACGGGCACCGACCAGATGCTGCGCCAGAAAGAACTCGTGGAAGCATCATCCGGGCGGCACACGTCTGTCATATTTTGCTCGGGTCGCTCCCAAGCTCTGTATACCCACCTCTCATCGCTCTGGAACATGCGATTCTGTGAGTATCGAACAACCCGCCGCTTATACCTCCGAATACGGTTCGCCCATGCATAAACTTTCTGCTTCAGGAAGTCGATGCGCTCTGTGACACGGGACATATATTCTTGAGGACTGATTTCAGTCCCCGAGAATGCCCGCCACACAAAGCGCACCACGCGTGGTCGTGTATTGCCCTCCCTGAAGCAGTGTAGTTTGCCGATGAGTACCCTGGCCCCGTCGATGCGGCACTCGATCCTGCGCTGCCAGGCTGGTACGGCTGGTTTTGATCGAGTAGCTACGTCACAATTTTGGAACTTGACATTAGCTAAACGACATGGCGCAACAGCCCCACAGTACAGGATCGAGTGTGTATCAACGAGATTCTCGCTGCTCTCAAATATATTCTTGAGTTGCAAGTCCAGGGCACACACCAGCGCCCTATTTTTATTATGCATGGGTAACCGTGGGAATCGGGGCCTAAGTTCGGTAGGAGTAGATCGATACTCGCGAAGCGCATCTTCCAGAGCGCTCCTCAATCGATCGTTGCACTGGCTACTTACCATAACAACCCTATCATCTTCCTCTACAACAGCTGGTTTGAACCGCGGCGGGGTTGCGTTAATAACTGACGCTTGCACCGCAGTTTGTGTCGGAGTTAAGACGATACGGTTGCTCAGTACCTCTAAGCGCATCCTATCAAGTACGGTGTCGTAAAACATGTGATTGCGTTGGATGACCCGCACCTGATACGACAGTCGTTGGACCGAAATTGTCGGTTCAAGTACCTGGAATAGAGACAGCATCCTAACACGCTACGCAGTGAGGTTAGTTCCCCCTCTGTAGACACGTAGTATGCGCGCATGACGTTCTCGTTTATTGTTTGAGTCCATCTCATGCGCTGCACACAACCACCGGCAGCGGGGACCCGGCTCGGGGTCGGATGGCCCCTAAGTCCCAAGCTCCTCGGTGGCCGGCCTCTCCCCTGCCGACGTGCAGGTGTTGGCGACGTCGGCGGAGAGAAATATTCGTCGCTCGAACTCGACGCAACTGCCGCTGCCGGTGACACAGGTGAACCGGGGTCCGGCGGCGGCGAGGCGGAGCTGAGCGACGAGTCCGGGGTTGTAAGGCGTACGCGTCGGTAGGCAGCTCTCGTAATCATTTGGTTATCATCATGATCTTGTATTATTTTTTGTATTTGTTCATGACGCCGTTGACAGGCGTCATTTTTTCATAAAACTATTTTAATTTTTCACATTTTGGTTTTCTAATTTCTATTTTTATATTGTAGTATTTCCTTTGTTAAAAAGTCTTTAGAGAACTATTGTAAATACTTTTGTATTAAAACCAATATTTATATTAAAATAAGAATTTCGATGATATAACCGGTGATTGACGTACGGGGTTGCCAGTTAACATTATTAATATGTTTATTTGTACATTTGTTTTTTGTTTGTTTTGTTTTATTTTTGTATTTATTGTACAATAGCTTATTTGCCATATTACTTTGATCTTTAAGCCAAATATCTTGTAGTTGATCTCTTTTTACACACATTTTTTCTATTGTAGTACTTTTCCACTTACAAGTTTGTCTTATACCTAGGTTAACTTTTACATGTACTTACAATTCTCATACACATGAGAAAATTTATCTAATGGAAATCATAATCTTGTCGTAATCCAAGCCCAAGCTCCAGTTAATCTTATTCAATTCACTTTGCAACTTACTATTATCCAATTTACTAATGATTTTATATTGACTGGCTTTGTTTACATACGTATTGTCGACTAGCGCGCTACCGATTATGAAGTGGTCGGCTAACATATTTTTTATAACAGCTATTTGTACGGCGCGGCAGACGGCGCGGCAGTCGACACGACGTATAAATTTATGATCAATACATGATTTTTTTATGCACTCACCTCGCAACTATTCGAGTAAACTGACTTATTCCGCATTCACGGCTCATTTCACAGAGTGAGTTTAGATAATGTTTAGTTAGAGAAGTTTTTTGTTTTGCATGTCACCTAACAGAACAAAATTGTTTTTTTTATGGAAATTTATTAATAATATTACCCAACTCCTCGATGAACATCTATACACAGCACACTAACCAATTGATGAACCATAGTCCGTTTTAAGCTCGCCGGTTATACACTCGAAGTTTCGTGTACTCGTAGGTAGTCTAGTAAAGCAAACACTCTTATGCACATATACGATGACTCCGCCTCCCTTCTTAGAACTACGCAACTGAGAATTCATGACGTAGTCCACGAGCTCGAACAATGATTTAGTCCTGTCGGAGATATTTACCTCGGTGATAATGACTAGGTGAATGGTTTGACGGCAGTTCATGATGATGTATTCGAGTTGAGAGAAGTTCTTCAGCATTGATCTGATATTTACGTGAAGCATTATTATTGAGTTGTATATTATTGGTAGTTCCTCTATATATTCATTCCAATGTTTGTATGTGTTTTCACTTATATTATCGTATGTATCATCTATTTTTGGTGAGCTTTTTCACTTATATAATAATAATAATTATTATTATTTATTTATTTTTCTCCCACAGAAATAAATATGTACACAGTATATGATTCAACAATTTTGAAGATGGGAGACAGGAGCCCATACTAAGTAAAACCTGTGCTACGGGTCTCCTGGTCTCCTTATCTCGAATATATTATTGAGGGCTAATCTAATGGCAAACATAACCACAGTAGGGAGCGCTTACAGCTAAAGAACAATAAACTGAAAAACAAACTAACAACGTAACTGAAATGAAAGTTAAGAAATAGAGAATAGGAAGTGGTGTTTTGATGAGATTGTGATTTTGTTCGTGAGTGTATATTGTGGGTGTAGCGTTTTTGGTTATACGAGTTGTGATTGTGATACTTTGGCTGTGTGTGTGTAGTGCATGTGTGTGTGTTATACTTCTCTGTAACTGTTTAAGATTTTTTCCGTATCGTCATAAGTAAGTGTTAGGAGCCATTTTGAGACCTTACGCCTGCATTCAACTTTCGTTAGTGGATAAATTTTAAGGAGCTTATTTGCAAAATTATACAGACGTGGTCCTTGGAAAAAGAAGAAATATCGGCTGAAACTCGTCCTAGCCGGCTTAGCTTGGCAGACTTGATGAAAACGCCTTCTTTTTAGTACTGGATTATAACTACTGTAGTTCAGGGAGGCATGTTGCCTAAGTATAGTAGCGAGGACGTATAATTGTCTAACCGTTAAAACTTCAGCTTGTTGATCTGTCGTAGGAAATAGGCGCGGTTTGAATAGGCTGATTTTTAGGATGAGTCTTTGAGCTCTTTCTAGTTCAAGGAGGTGTGTTTTGGCTGCTCCGCCCCATGAAGAGATGCAGTAGGTGAGGACAGACTGACATAGCGCCAGGTAGACAGTTCGCATGACTTTGGAGTCCGCTACGTGTCGACGATTTTTAAAGACATAAGTAAGCTTACAGATTCTCTTGGAGACATTACTAATATGTTCGTTGAAGTTTAAGTTGTCATCTATTATTACACCCAGGTATTTAACGGATTTAGATTTATTAATATGTGTACAGTTACAAGTTAAGGCTATTTGTTGAGGACAAGAATGTGCGATTATTCTGTGTGATGGGATTGGAGTGTTCCGTAATGAAAAAGTTAGATAAAAGGTTTTAGTGGTATTTAGAGTTAGAAGGTTTGAGGCAAGCCAGTGGCAGACCGTGTTGAAGCCTTCCTGGGCATATTTAAAGACTTGGTCCCAGGTGTCTCCATAGAAGGTAAGAGTTGTGTCATCAGCGTATGAGGTAATTTTGCAGTTTTGGAGATTAAGTTTGCAGAGGTTATTTATATAGCATAGGAAAAGCAAAGGTCCCAATATACTGCCTTGGGGGACTCCGAAGATCACCGAGCTCTCCTCGCTTACAGTATCGCCTATCCTTACCCTTTGCGTGCGATTTTTAAGGTAGTCATTAAAAAGGAGCAGTTCTGATCCTCTTATACCCATGTTTTCTAGCTTTGCCAAAAGTTTATCAAAAGAAACTGTGTCAAAGGCCTTTGCAAGGTCTAGGAAAATTGTCAGGCATTTCTTTTTCTCATCCAATTTCGTTGCGATGAATTCGGTAAAGTTGTGTACCGCATCGTCTGTCGATTTTCCCGGTCTAAAGCTATACTGGGCATCCGCAAGTAACTTTTTATTTTCCAAAAAATTTATGAGCCTTCTATTAATAATCTTTTCCAAGATTTTAGACAGCGATGGTAGGAGTGAAATTGGACGATAATTATTGACACAGTCTCTTCTACCACTCTTGTGGGAATAACTATAGATTGCTTGAGAGCATCGGGAAACACACCCTGCCTAAAACAGTTATTAAAAAGCTCCGTGAGTGGGGGCGCTATGTATTGCTTAATTCGTTTCAGAACTCTATTCGAAATGCCATCCCAGCCTGTGCTGCAGTCCGATTTCAGGTTCTCAATTATACAGGCAACCTCCTCACAGTCAGTGTCTAAGAGAACAAAGGTCGAACAATGAGCGCTGTGAGAATTAGTGTCGGAAAACAGTTGAGCCGTCGGTATGGTATTCGCTAACTGGGCGCCTATATTTGCGAAGAAGCTATTTATTGCGTTACTAGATTGGATAGGCGTTTGTTCTAGCGTAAGTAGTTCATGGTATATTTGTTTTGTTTTGTTTATGTTTGTTATTTTTTTAATACTACTCCAGAGCTTCTTGCTATTATTTCTGGCCAGCTCAAGTTCATGTTTTTCATATTGTCTTCTACACAGCTTTATTATCCGATTGCAAAAATTTCTGTACCTCTTATAAGTAGTTACAAGTACTTGATTATTAGGTTCTTTTTTTAATTTAAAATGCATCCTATCACGGTTTCTGATACATCTGAGTAAACCTACTGTGATCCATGGCTTTAATGTTACTTTGTTACGAGGAATTTTGATTTTGATTGAATTTGTAAGTATTAACTGTTGAATTTGTTGTATGAATAAAGTAAAAGAGATATTTGGATCTTGATCTTTCAGTATTTGGCTAAAATCGATATTTTTACATTCCGCAATGATATTATTGTAATTTACTTTTTCGAAGTATTTTTTGTTCGATAAGCTGTTGTAATTTTTAGTTTCCAGACAGAAAAGTACTGCTTCGTGGTCGGTTATGGCCGAGTTAAGTATAAGCGATAATGAGGCTAACTTTGTTTTAATAATGACGTGATCAATACAGCTTTTAGATCTAGTTGGAATGTCATACGCAGGGGTTAAACAGTGGAATGTCAATAATTCGATATAGCGGGACACGTTTTGATTTGAGTTAAGTATGTTTATGTTTATGTCTCCAACGATAAGGATATTTTTAAAGGATGATAACTCAGATATTAGTTTGTCCAATGAATTTAAGAAATTCTCAATATTTTTGAAACAGTGCGGTCTTTATAATGCAATTATAGCAGTGTCATTAAGGCCTTTTTTAATTACCTAACAATTCGCATCGCTGAACGTGGGTTCATATACCTGAAATTTCAGATGTTTACTAGTATAGATAACTAGTCCGTCATTTTGGTTGTAGTGTTTAGTGGTGCTAAAAGAATCGTAGTCATCTATAGAAGGCAAGCTGTGCGTACAGGACAACCAACATTCTGATAGAATGAGAATATCACAGTTTACCTTTATTCGTTTTAGTAGTATACATAAGTTATCATAATTTTTGTTGATACTGCGAATGTTTTGATGGAGAATTTTAGTGTATAATTTAGGGTTTTTAATTATGTTTTCACTTTGTTCAGGCTGACAAATAACTGGTTCGCTTATATTGAAGTTATCTAAACTGTTAATTATGTTGTTTACGTCCGAGAATTTTAAAAGAGGAAAATATAAGAATCAGTTGTGATGTGGGTATTTTAATATAAGATGTATGATTGCCTGGGGCAGCAAAGCCGAGTTGCGTGCAATATATTGGTTTTGTGAACATTATTTTACCGTTGGCGTTATCGTAAAACATATTTAGTTTAGTACATAGGTTAGACATAGAAGTATTATGTTGTGCTAGTGTTATTGTGTAGTATGCGGGAAGTTGTAGGTGTGAGTTTGTGTAAAAGTTCTTATAAATTAGTGACACGCAGAGATTTTTTACATTTAGACAAGTTTTAACATACGTATCTGAGCCATAATATGAAAAATAGTTCAGAAATTGGACCAATCGGAATCTAGTTATAAAAATTAGTCATTTAATGTTTTGTTTACGTAAATTAGTGAGATCTTGTTCGTTCTTTAGTCTAATAGATTGTTCGCCTTCTTTCTTCCGTAAGTATATAGTACCAGGGGTCGTCAAAGTCTCTTGCGAGGAAGTGCAGTTTTTTCATTTTAGGAGTTAGGTAGTCCGATAAATATATATTTGCTGATGGGCCGGCGAACTTGATGTGAGTAGTGTTCAATTTATTATTTGTATTGTCTTTATTATATGCCTTGTACGATGCAATTACTTTGTTTTTATGCGAAACAGATCCAAAATCCACTATGATTGGTTTATTTTCGGTTTTAGAATAGCCTCTGTAAAGATTCCTGATATCCTTGGCCTGAATAGAAACATCCAGTGCTTCGCTTAAGCCCAAAGCTGTGGAATATAAATGGTCCAGGTTTTCATTTTTTGAATAGGGAATATTTCTAATTTCCACGCATGCAATCCTATTATTTCTATCCAACAACTCGAGCTTTTGTTCAAGTGACTGGATATACGACAAGTCTGACTTTTTATCCTGCTCTAATTGGTCTATTTTCGACTTGATCTCGTCGTATTGTTTCGAAATAGTATCCATGCTATGCTTTATTTCCTCATTTTGGGCTCTGATGGCCTCAAAGGAATCTAGAAGTTTTTGGTATTTGGAGTCCTGGTTATCGGCCCAGGTTTTAAACATGGATTCCATCTTTTTCATGAAAAATTCCAGATCGTCTCCCTGTCTTCTTTTTTTGGGGTCTCTGAGTTAGAGTGCTAGGAGGGACTTTATTTTCGGTCATTAAAATTGAGCTTGCTATCGGGGTTGTTGGTGGAGATTTGGTAAGGGAATGTTGTAGCGGCATTTTTGGTGGCTGGAGATAATTATTATCGCAGTGTAGGTAGTTTACTCACAGTTTGTTTTGAGTCTCTTGTACGAGGCGCGGGGTCGTCAGGCGCACTCTAGGGTCAGACTCCCGAGCGAGCAGGAAAATACGGCTGGGTTAACGGGATAGCGATAATGGCAAGTTTGCGCTAAGCCAAATCGTCTCTCGAAGAGGCGATGGATCGTTCGCCGTAGTGACTTCTTCGTCGCGCCTGTAGTCCTGGTACTCACTACTGCTTAAGTGTACTTTATTTATTGAATTTGTTATATTTTTGGGCTAAAATAAAAAATTGCAGATTAGCTAGTAAAAACACGTCCGCACTGGGTGCGATCCGAGAGATGAATGTATTAGTATGTATATTATCGTATGTATCATCCATTTTTGGTGATTAGTTTTAGACTGGTAGGGAGACACTGCCTAACATTTCTGTGATGAGGAGGGTAGAAACTTCATATGTCCTGATTATTTTTAAATTCAGAAACGAGTTTCTGTATATCCTTTTCAGATCTGATATTGTAGGTTTTTCCTTTTTCGTACCTTTTTACTAATATTTGTCCGTTCTTACACCAGACAAATTTACATAATTTTGTTCCTTTCAGAGCAGTCTTCGTTGCCCAAAGAAGGTAGGCTGTTGTGGGTGATAAACTTTATCTGAGGTATATTTTGTTATCCTCACCGCAACCTAGATCCCGACCAGTAATATCGAGATTCCTGGCGACTTGCAGCCATGAATCCCGACAGCCCTCCTTAAGAGTCACGATGATTACCGGGGGGAGTTTTCCTGTTTTGGCTTCAGGTCGATTAACTTTTTTGCGGTGTACGTTGACGACGTCATCGGGTTTTAGTTTTAATTTTATACATAGGTTTTCCATCACACTATCTACGTCTTCTGTTTCGGCAACACCACAAATTTCCATGTTATTGGCTCACTTGCGTTAACCTTTTGTTCCACTACCTCCATTTTAAGTTCAAGGTTTTTATTTTTGTTCTTCAGCTCAATATTCTGGTTTTCCACTTAATTTTCAATTTTCTTTCAAGGTCTTTATTAGTACATGTGGTTTACAATTACAGTTTACAAACAATCTTATTCTATTTGTATACAAATCACGATTTATGTCGTTATACAGGCAGCTATCGCCTTTACAAACATTAAAACATGTTGTTACTTAATATTATTTTACAATGATTTAACTTACTTATTACTAAATTTTCAACAACGAGCTATGTGCAAGTCTTAGTATGGACCCACATAAGTTTAAAATGTTACACTATACAAAAAGTACGCTTTTATTACAATAATTATGTTATATTATACTAATATTATACACGCATTCTCCGGCCGTACGAGCGGCGTCGGCTAGTAAGCGAGACGCGGAGGAAATAGTGATGGGGCAGTCGGTATCGATTGTACGTACGGGCATACGGTAACGTACTGAGTCTACTTTTACCAATTGACGATATTAGGCAGTTACAGTGTGCTGAGTTTTTATACAAGAAGAAGTTTTTAAATGAAATCTTTTATAAATGCATAGTTTAAGCGGTTGTTTAATGTTCTAAGGTTGGTGCGAAATGGTGTGTTATACGATAGTTTTAGGGTTTTATTTTTTAAAATTTGGTGTTTGCTATATTTTGTTTCCGTTAGACTAGACCACACGGGTGCTGTGTAAGTCAGGCAGGGTCTAACAAGTATAGAATAAATATGCAATTTGGTAGAGAAACTAAGAACAGACTTGCGATTCAAAATTGGTTTTAATGAGTTTAGGGCTTTTGCACCTTTGGTTATGATTAGTTCAGTGTTCTCATTCCAATAGAGTGTCTTGTCTGATATAATACCTAAATATTTAACCGAAGCACGCCATGTAATCTGGAAGTCATCAATTTTTACAAGCCGGTGGGAAGTGCGCGTTTCCTGGTAAACAGAATGCCTTCAGTTTTCGTTGAGTTTACTTTAAGTTTCCAGGTTTTAAAATATTTACTAAGTAGTTCCAGTGAGTATTGTTAGTCGTCCAGTTACTACATCAACGTCTTTTGTGTGTCGCGAATGTCGCTGTATCGAGCTTAGATGGCGAGTTGTGTGTGAGCCTGAATGTCATTCAGGTACAGTATGAAGACGTAAGCGCCTACGAGTGAGCCTTGAGGCACACCGGCTGGGATGGTCTTAGGATCAGAATGGTCTTTGCCTATATAAACGGAGAACGATCGATCTCGGAAGTAGTTCTGGATGAGTTTTACTAGACAGAGAGGAACATCAGTTTAATTAATTTGTGTAACAGGCCATCGTGCCAAACAGAATCAAAAGCTTTTTCTATGTCTAATAAAATCATGCCTGTTTAGCCCGTGAGCTATGTGCTCAGCTACCCTGGCTAGCTGTTGTGTGGTTGAGTGTGAGCTTCGAAATACAAACTGTTCGGGGATCAAATTATGTGCAGTTATTTTAGTGAGGCGGGATAGAATAATGGCTACTAGGAGTTTCCAATACTTGGCAATAAACTAATTGGTCGATAACTAGATGGGATTAACTGATCTTTCCCAGTTTTTTATATCAATAGCTATGATTATAGCGTGTTTTAATGTACTTGGGAAGTGTGCAATTCGTAAACAACCATTAAACACTTTGGTCAAATAGACAATAGCTTTTTGAGGGACATTTGAACAACCTCCCTCAATCAATAAGCCATTTCCCAGGCCATCAAAACCAGGCGCTCTGTTTGATTTTAGTTTACCTAGTAGTTTGCGGATTTCATTCGGCCTGACTACCCATCACTTGTCATGCCGAATGAAATCCGCTCTCTGGTAACAGTCGAGCAGCCTGATCGATTCGTTGATTGCCTCTTCAATACTAGGATCACTGACCCAATGTTTGGTTAGGTTCATGTTCTCAAGGAAGGTATTAGCTAGTGTCTCACATTGTTCAAGTACAGAGGAGGTGGTGGTGTTATTTGACAATTTTAGTGGGGGAATTGAGATAGGTTGATGGTTCAATGACTTGACAACTCTCCATAAATCCGTAGTGGGATTGATAACTTTCGCTAATTTGTTATTCCAGGCTTGGTCATTTAGGATTTGGATCTTAAACGTAATACATTTCTGCATGATGTTCACTTGGGAGAATAGCTGACTTCGTTTATATGGATTGTACACATCTAAGGCCAGTTTTCGGAGACGATTTTTAGTTTTGATTTGTGACCTGATCCGACGTGGGAGTTTATAACCACCATCACTGGGTAATTCAGGAACAGCTTTCTCTCTTGCGTTTATGACAGAGGTGGTTAAGTGTTCAATAGCAAGGTCAATTTCCGAAGGTGTGTTAAAAGTGGTTTGGTTCAAAGTTATAGACGCATTCAAGTGAGATCTATAACCTCTCTAGTCCACTTTTGTATAATTAAATATGATGCGCCTTTGTCTGTTGACTTTACCAGTTGCCGTGAAGCAAACAGGTAGGTGGTTTGACGAAAGGCGGGTGATTACCTTTGGTTTTCCACTAGTTTTAAATTATTTTCATATGCTTTTATCTTTTGCTCGTACTCATCAATTTTGTCTGAGTAGAACTGCTGGGTACTTTGCAACTCTTCTTTAATTATGTCGCGTACCTCACGCCGTATATCGCTTATAATTTATTTATTTATTTACTCAAAACATACAAATATCCTTACAGGCTAGACCCAATGCGATATTGTAGCACACTTACAATTTAAACAGTTATTTATTAGCATAGCAAATTATATATGTAGCTATTCTTTTGAATTCACCCAAAGTACAACAGAATAAGTCTAAGTCCTCAGCAATGAGATTGAGAGTGCGGAGCGCGCTCGTGAGCGGCGCCTCGCGCAGCAAGTTAGATCGTGCGCGCGGTTCTACCAGCAACCGCGGCTGACGTCGACGACCCACATACCCGTCTGACATGACTAGCTCCACCCTTCGCAATATATCCGCATTGTGTATCTTCCCTCTAATTACCTTAAAGATATAAGTCACTAGTGTGAGTTGCCTCCTGACCCTTAGTTCATTATATCCAACCATTCCCAAGACAAATAGAGTTGGATACATCAATGGATAAAATGGATATACCCCGTATTCCCTCATATATTTGTACCTAATAAACTTATTTTGTACTCGCTCCAACATGAGACTATACTTAGTTTCATGTGGAGCCCAGATAACTGCATTACATTCTAGTTGGCTTCTTACTAAAGCATTATATAATGCCGTTATAGCTTTAATATTTGTGAAGCCTTTAACCATTCTAAGCACAAATCCTAGGTTCCTATATGCTTTTTTGCATACCTTAACTATATGATCACGAAACGTGAGTCCAGTGGTGAAACGAACTCCCAAGTCCCTCACTTCAGTGGCCCTAACCATAGGCACCCCGTCCACCGTACAAGTATATGTGATGGGTGTGCGTGCACGTGAGAAACTTATGGGAGATAAAGCTTGAGGTCGTCGGCAAACAGTAAACACTTAGCATCTTGCACAACCTTTGGTAGGTCATTAATCATTAAGACGAACTCCAGAGGCCCTAGATTCGTTCCCTGGCTTACCCCAGATCTAGTATAATATGCGTTCGATTGATATAGTGCATAGTCAACATATTGCTGCCTGTCACTCATATAACTTTCAAAAAACTTAAGTAAATGCGGGGTGAAACCAACCCCCGCTAACTTTTTCAGTAACACGTCATTATCGACTAAATCAAACGCTTTTTTAAAGTCGAAATATGCAGCATCGGCTTGTCCCCCACTGTCTACTATCGGCACCACATCCGTCATGTAGCCGAGTAAATTACTGGTAGTATTTCTAGTCGGCCTAAATCCATGCTGCGCGTCTGTGAGTTGCGAGCTAGCTTGTTGGAAAACGCTCCTATGAATAGCAGATTCTAATACTTTAGCCATTGTTGACAATACTGCAACCGGTCTGTATTCTTCAACTTTAGTTCCCGAACCTCCCTTCGGTACCGGGATGACCCGGGTAATCTTCCACATCTCGGGAACCACAGCTGATTTAAGGCAAAGATTGTAGATGTGCAACAGCGGTCTCGCTAAACCCATTCGACAGTCCCTAAAATTGTACGGCGGAATACCATCAGGCCCTGACGATTTTTTCGGCTTAAGTTTTTGCAGTGCGCGTACCACATCATCCAACTCCAAGCTGTCAAGATGAACCCGACCTGATCCGTTCTGACTACCCGCTTCCACTATCGCCGCATCTACATCTAATCTAGGTTTATCTACTTGTACACTGAATAAAAATATTCAGCGAATTCTTGAACCGCTTGTTCACATGTCAAGGCTTGTCCGTTTTTTAAAATCTTTTGGCTACTAGTGTTACCTCTTTTAGAATTAACATAAGCCCAAAAAGATTTAGGCTCGCTCGACATTTGGTTTTGCATACGTTGGCGATATTGTTCCTGTGCTACTATTTTTTTTTCTTTTACTAGGGTCCTACACTGAGCAAACATTTCGTAATCATTCCCTAAACCACTACTTTTATATTTTTTATGAAGAGCAGCTTTGAATTTTATGTAGCGAATTATCTCACCCGTATAACACTCGGGGTAAATGTACCTCGAGTGCACACGTCTTCGCTTTTTCTTGGGAACACAGTCATCTATAATTGAATAAATCGTGTCATAAAAATACTTTAAACCCATGTCTAAATCTAAGTTATATAAAGGAGTCCAGTCGACGGATGCGATACTTGAATATAATAGGAAAAAATCGGTTTTATTAAAATTCCAACAGACATGTGTGCGCGCTTCCGATGGCTCTAAGTGGGTATTTGCACGTAAACACGGGCTGGACGCTTTTCACCCGCCGCTGGAGGTGTCCCGTCCAGCGGCGGGTGAAAAGCGTCCACCGGCACGAGCGGCGCCTCCGCCGCGCGTACACTCACACACTCCCCCTCCTCAAATGTACTCAATACTAAGTCTAAACAGCGATCATTGCAATTACTCACTCTGTTGCTCTGGGTAAACCCACAATATGTCATAAGAAACTCATAATATGAATTAACGCTTGTAGTACACGAATATAAATTAAAATCTCCTATCACTACCACTTCACGATAAATATTACAATATTGCTCAATGATTCTAAATAACAACCCATATTCATTCTCACGACTATTAGGTGGGATATAAACAACACATATAAAAAACAAAAACCTATTACATAAATAAACAGTGGCACCTACTAGTTCAAAAACATGATCATCAATGTTTACGCCGCTCGGCACAGGTACCCGCCGCAGCTCGATTCGCGGTGTGGCCACGAGACACGCGCCGCCTTGTTTTCGTCCATCCGCTCGGTCACATCGCATTATATTGAACCCAGGAGGGATTAATTCCGTATCACAAATTGATTCGTTTAGGCCAGTTTCCGTGATAGCAAATAGATCCGCGTTATGACTTGATATTCCTCCATAAAACATAATGCGTTGGGTTATGTTGGTGCCTATGAGGTTCTCCGTATCTGTAATGTCTTCGTCGAGCCTTGCTTGACCTGGTAAGCCTTGAATGAACTTTGGACCAAGGTTAGCCGAAGCAAGGAAAACCTGGTGAGGTAGACATTCATAGATGTATCTGCCTTGGAGTGTAAATGTAATTTTGTTTCACAAACAAATGTCTTGCGTGCTCTGTTGTCTGCACGTTACAGGAACTGACGTCAGGGTTAGCTTTGCTTCCGTGGATGGGTGACCACCCATTACATACCGAGTTTTCTCCATTCTTTGGAAAGCACGTTAAGCCGTTGGTCCCTGCTTTTATTTGTAAACCTTTGGCAGTCGTTACGGGAAATCAGGGCCCGAAACACTCATAGTCAGTCTTACCAAGGGGTCTCATATAACCCAGTACTAACTGGGTTGTAAATAATGTGATAAGCAGTCGCTCAATGTAAAATACTGCTATTCACCTGCATAGACTCGAAGCCAACCTAAACATAATTAGGAAAAGACTAGGCAGATGAAGGTGACGACAGATGGCCATAAATATAAGAAGAACAATTTTCCACGTAAGCAAGCAAGTCTACGGGTAGGTATGGTGGCTCGTCGGTCAACCTTGAGGGGTTCCCGAGTACATTGTAGCGTCGGTTGGCGATTATGAACACTTGACCCGCTTGCCAATTGCGTCACGTCACAAATTGCCCACGCTTAAATAATCAATGCCTTGATGCATTACATTGAATACTATTGTATTGTTATGTATACCGAGCTGTTGGCCACAATTGTAGGTCCAGAGCGCATATCCTGTCTGTCGTATTGAATGAAATTATTCTACCTTAATAATTATGTATTGCTGGGGAATTTGATCCGTCGCTTCTTCTCCCCAGTTAAGCCATTAGGAAGTAGTTGTAGTTGGAGACAACCAACTGTACTGCTGTTGCAACTTGTTAGTAGGAGCTAGTAATTATTCGTTTAAGAAAGCGAAAAATATTACCACGTCACGACTTCCATCCGTGTCATAAATTAATTCTAAGCCAAAAAACATTTTTTCCAATAAAATCAACTCGCAAAAATAGAAACTAGGTAACTAATTTTGTGGCGGCGCCGAATACACGAGCAAATTAATCATGTGTAGCGTCAAAGGAAGGTAGCTTCATGGATTTGTTTGGCGCTGCTACAAAATTTGTTACTTATGGGAGCAAAGCTTTTTGAGTTTTGCTTTCATTCAATCTAACCTACTATGTTGTAGTGTAATCAGAAATATATATTAGTGTCAAAGGACATTTAAAACGTACCAAAAAAAAAACCGGTCAAAAAAACCATGATTTTCTTATGAGAAATAACACTCTCAACACTTTTTAGTATCACAACGAGAATCTACCAATACCAAAAATCATAGTTTTATTTAAACTATTTTCAGCATAATATTAAAACAATACAGACTTTTAATTGTAAATAACATCCTTAAGATTTTACAACGGTTACAACATAGGTCATTAATTAACTTCGTCTTCTTTAATTAACTCCCTGGCTGCTATTTGAGTTTGAAAGTACCAAAAATCCACATTTTTGCCAGCAATATTTTGGACATTCGTTTAAAGGCGCAAACAATTATTGGTTAGCAGGATTTCAGTTCTAACCTCTTATTATTACTCCTACGTTCTCATATCCCCTGGTAGAAATTGACAAGCGCGTTCGGTATACATTCGATATTTTTCCGCCGGTCTCCTACAATATATCCGGTCACGGATGCCTCTCGTCTGTAGCTCAAAATAACTCAAAACACGGTTGCATTATTCTAATCCAATGAGGAGATGCATTTTTGATCTCCAACAGACATCTTCTGACCCTCGGATGGTCAATTATAGACTGGTTTTGCAATGTTAATGTTACCATCTTCAAACACGGTACAAGTATTGCCACCCGTTGAGGAGTTGCATTTGTCGCCAAAACATATTTCCAGACCCTCAGGCCGTGAATGGCCTTTCAACAGAATCGATAAGGGGTGGAATTTATTGAAATTTAAACGGATCCAACTTTGAGGTATTAGTATCCTTCATAACAAAAAAAGAATCGTTACAACCGGACCACGCTGTAAAATGTTATGCGGGGTCACACATACGCACAAAAATACTCTTCGATTTGAGAGCCGGTATATTAATCCTCGGTAAATAAATTAAAATAGACATACATGACCTATTCATCCCTGTTTTTCTTTACTTTAATAGCGAACAGTATTTTCAAAGGCAGTTGCCAATTAATGTTCATACCTAACGATAACGCGGGTAGATGCATGGAAGTGCAAAACATGTTTACAATATTCAGATAAAAAAAGCTTTCTTTGTGATGACGCCACCCTCAAGGGCTCTTTTTTTTTCTTCTTTTCTCTATTTCTTATTGAGTAAGACCTATTCATTACCATATTATTTGGATACAGATTCATAGACCGTAATACTAAAATCTTATGTTAAATTAATTATTTTATACCCGTACGCAGCATACGATGTGGAGTCTGTTCTTCTGTCCATATCAATTAATTTCAAGCAGGATCTGTTTAATAAATTTTGCGAGTGGATAAGCTCCCCGAGTAGGTGTCCGGCCTCATCAGTGGGATTAAAGCGGGTGACATTGGGCCAGTAATGAGATAGCCGAGGGGGTAATGGCATGTGAGTGGTGTGTGCTTCACGCCCGTTTCACGACGGGTGGATATGGCGGGAACCGATGACTTTTCCGAATTTAATTTCTTCGAATTTAATTTTACCGAAAACTATTGACCGACGACGTCTCTTTTGCTGTATACATTATTTGACATATTTTTAGATCACCGAAGTATCATGTGTTATAGGTATTAAAACAGTGGTATAATGAAAGTTCGGAAACATAATACTTCGAAAAAAATGGTATTTCGGCCAAGTGTAACTTCGGTAAAAGTTTTTCGACCAAATGACAAGTCGGAGTAACGAAAAAAGTCGAATTGATAATATGTCAACTGATACAGTGGCAGTCGTGACGTCGATGAAGTAAAAAAAAAACGAAACGATAATAGTTGAAAAGTTTTAGGTGAAATGAAATTCGGTTAAATATTTTTATGATAGGTAACCGGATATAGCAACAAGCGAGTGTGGCACTTGTTTCCTTTGAGTCGCCAGCTCATTCGTAGTTCACTCGAAAGGTAGGCATAGACGCTAGGGTGTATCTGACAGGTACAAATTTGTTCCATTTGTATTGTCCGCAGTCGACGCATAACGCTCGTGGCCAAGCAGTGAGATAAGAGGGATCAGTCCGCCGACGGCCACGCATGGATACAATCTTGTTTTACTTCTGTTTTTTACTGTATTAATGTTGATTTCAAGGTAAAACAATTTAATGTTTTCCAGTAAATATTAAAATGAACGAGCTAAGAAAGGAAACTTATTTTCCTAGCCTGTCGCACGTGAAATATTAATTTACGTAAGTCGGTACTCTATTACTTACTCGACGGTCGGGTTTTTATTATAACATGAGTGTTGAACGAATAGTGGTAACGGTACATTTAACATCATGCTCCGACACCTACAGTACTCGCTAATTGCTATGTTCCTAAGACACTTCTTAGTTAACAAAATGTTGTGACGTAGGCACGTGTCATATTTCGTCCCTTTCATCATTTGGTCACGTCATTTATACACGCCGGCGCGCGCCGGTTGCGGCCTCGCACGGCATCCTATCTTGTTTCATCATGTAATCATGTTTGAGCTGAGCCGAGCCGCTTTACCCAGAACGTGTATCTGTTATGGACATGCAGTGATTAATCACAGAGTACACTACAACATTGTTTTATTATGTTCAATATTTGATTTCTGATGGGTCAGCGCGTGTCACGTGTTTGAATCTAATCCCCGCATTCCACCAAATATACCTAAATTATCAATTTGCCCTTCTTCTTCTTATAACTAATCACTTTGCTATTAGTTTTTCTTAGACCTACCGGTTTCCACTACGTCCAACGTTGCGCTCGCTAATGAATAATGCCCAATTAATCATTTGGACCGGACCGTAACATCTACATGACACTTATATTCGATGTTGTCTGTATGTACACTGGCTGCGTGTGGTATTTACATAATATATAGTCTTCCTGACCGTTTCCGGTCACGGCGGCCAATCTGACCGGAGATTTCCCATCGGTTCGGTGCGGGAGATATTATAGTGCACAAGTGTGTACGCAGGGACAGGTGCACTCTCTGTTCCTTTTCTCTCATAGTCCGATGGGATTATGGGACGGCAATACGACACGACCGGAGAGAGAACAGGCGCAGGAACAACGACTTAACGTGTTTTCCGAGGCACGGGGCATGCCAACTTCCAAACTGCGTGTGGTACAGTAGTAGTGGAGTATTACCTGTATGTAGGAGAGCGGGTTGGCGGGCGGTACGTTGGGGTCAACCAGCTCGATGTTGACCAGCCATGGCAGCAGGTACTGCAGCAGCAGCTGCCGCACCTCCGTGCGCGCCGTCTGGAACCTCGCCGTGATCTCTGCACAACACACACATCACGTTACATCACGCCTGTTCAAATCAAAGTCATTTATTCACTAGGCTGAAGAAGGGAGTTACTATGACGTCTTAAAGCAAGAGTAATTCCAGTGTGGGAAAGGGACAGAGCAATACAGGGCGTCTAGCACTCTCTCTTTCCCACACTGGAATACACCCTGCACTTTTTGAACGTCAATTACACAAGACAGTCCCCAAAAACTGCCTGCGCCACTTCCTAGTGTTTCAGCTGGGAAGAACAAGTGGCGGAACAAACTGCCCAGCAATGTTATCCGAGCTGTGCCTATAGTGCACACACATAATGTTACAGTCACAGACAGGGGCGAGCCCATTGGATACAACGCTCGTTGTTGCGTAGTCACGACCACTAATATTTATGGATACACTTAGTAAAATTAAAAAAAGATTTTCTCGTGAAATAACATTTATTTACAACTTTGAGTTTATACCTATTTCACAATAAATACGGTGTTCCGTGTTACGAACATATTACTATGTACGTAACACCATAAAATTGCCATCCATACTGAAGGAGGAAATCATTATTCAAAGTTGCTAACTTCATATTAGTGCTTTCGGCTTTAGATCAAATAAAGAGGATTACAAGGGGGGCAAACAAAAAGGGTGCGTGGGCCACCCTGTAACAAGTCGCAATTAGCGACACATACTAAAATCACCAATAAGTATTCAAGTCATTCTTAGGCCAGTTAGGGCTAAAACGTAGTCACAGACCTACTCCGAAGAAGTATCAGCATTATACAATACAGGTGCAGCTTATTACAAAATTAAATGATCAAGTCTTTATATCCTAAATAACGTCGTTAACTTAGGCTTAGTAAAAAAAGGCAGCAGAAGAGCTTTCACACATAGTTTAGTAGCGTTACGACTGTGCACAAATATTTGGTAGCCTCTCTATTAGATTGAAGCTAGCGCAGCCGGCCTCGAGTGTTACCTTTCGTCGCAATATCCTTACATACATACATACTCGTACGTGCGTACATTTGCAGACCACGCACAGAGGGGAGTGAAATCAATAATTTTAGGGCATACGAATACCTATAATACTACACATGTACACATATTGCTGCTTTTGGAGTAGTGAGGAAATTGTTTCCATCGCAGTTTTATTATAATAATGTTTTCCTATGAAGAGCTTTTTTTGGTGATACAACACTACTATTGAGGATTACGACTGACGCAAATAATGCAAAGTTTTATGAAAGTATGGTCGTAAATTCATTAAGGACCGGACTGCACCGAAGCGGAGACGAACGAGAAGAGAGAACATGTGTTGTAAACCACCAATAGAATTTCGTTATTTGCACTACTCGTCTCTGCTTGGGTTTAGTGGAAACGGTTGAGCAGAGAGGAGAGGAGATGTTTCGTAATTGTTTAGGCCAGCGGAGACAAGAAGAGATGTGACCGGCGTGCGGTGAGCGGTGTGCTGTGAGTGGTGAGCGGTGAGCGGCGTTTGCACATCTCTGCTCCTCTCCGCTTTGCACATCATTTCAGCCGAAAGACGTCCACTGCTGGACATAGGCCTCCCCCAAGTGTCGCCACATTGACCGGTCCCGTGCGACTCGCATCCAGCGGATCCCTGCAACCTTCACCAGGTCATCGGTCCACCTAGTGGGAGGCCTTCCAACGCAGCGTCTTCCGGTTCGCGGTCGCCACTCCAGAACTTTTTGGCCCCATCGGCCATCCGTTCTGCGAGCAATGTGCCCTGCCCACTGCCACTTCAGTTTGGCAATTCTTCGGGCTACGTCGGTTGACTTGATTCTTTTGCGAATGTCCTCATTTCTGATTTGATCACGCAAGGAAACTCCGAGCATAGCCCTCTCTATTGCCATTTGGGTGACTTTAAGCCTTCTGATAAGGCCCATTGTGAGCGACCACGTTTCGGTCCCGTGTGTAATCACTGGCAACACACACTGGTCATAGACCTTCGTCTTGAGACACTGCGGTAAGTTGGACGAGAAGATACCACGCAACTTCCCGAACGCTGCCCAGCCGAGTCGGATTCGACGATTGACCTCTTTCTCGAAGTTAGACCTACCTAACTGGATCGTTTGTCCAAGGTAGACATAATCGTCTACAACTTCGAGTGTAGAGTCTCCGATCTTGAAACACCGTACAAAATGAAAATGAAATATTTATTTACCAGATATAAATCCACATACAACATTCACAAACAAACACTAAAATAAAATAAATGAAACCTATTGAAATGATACACACACCGACGCGCCCCAAGTGCAGCGCATTAGGTAATCGGCGTGTGGTAGGACTGCCACCTTATATGTAGGGGACTGTGGTACCATTCTCACAGCACATTCGGTACAGCTTCGGTGGATACACCCTAACTTTTACGCATCTCCATTCCTCTTCGCTTCGCACATCTCCGCTCCTCTCCGCTTCAGTGGAGTCCCGGCCTTAGGGGAAAGCAGTTATGAACGGTTCAACTAATGTCACCCGCACCATGCTACACCGTAAATCGGTAAATGATGTAATTTTTTATTACTTTCTTTAAGCTTTTTCTCTCTATGTGGGATGGATGTCGTTCGATCTCTCAGCTTTCGTATTCTTTGGGGCAAAGGACTGTCATCGGAGTTTTTTGTGTGTGTTTGTCTGTCTCTGGCACCGTAGCTCTTAAACGAGTGAACTGATTTGGATGCAGTTTTTATTATTTGAAAGCTAGTTTCTTGGCGATGGATTAGATACGTTTTTATCAAAATCGGTGCAGCCATTTACTAGTTGTGGGGGATAAAAGTGGGTATGAAAAATAGAATATTTTCAAATATACCCAAGTGGGGTGTCAAATGAAAGCGAATGATGTGTATATTACAATTAGACACGTTTTATCAAAATCGGTGCAGCCATTTACTAGTTATGGGGGATGGGCACACCATGCCCTTTCATTTGATACCCCACTTGGGTATATTTGAAAATATTCGGTTACTCCTTTCTACTTTCACCCCATGTCCAAAATGGCTTAACTGATTTTGATAACACAAGTCTAATTGTAATATACACATCATTCGCTTTCATTTGACACCCCACATGGGTATATTTGAAAAAAATTGATTTTTCATACCCACTTCCATCCCCCATAACTAGTAAATGGCTGCACCGATTTTGATAAAACATGTCTAATTGTAATATACACATCATTCGCTTTCATTTGACACCCCACTTGGGTATATTTGAAAAAATTCGATTTTTCATACCCACTTCCATCCCCCATAACTAGTAAATGGCTGCGCCGATTTTGATAAAACATGTCTAATTGTAATATACACACCATGCCCATTCATTTGACACCCCACTAGGGTATATTTGAAAAAAATCGGTTATTCCTTTCTACTTTTGCACCGATTTTGATAAAAAACGTATCTAATCCATCGCCAAGAAACTAGCTTTCAAATAATAAAAACTAACATTAACCATGCAGTGATGATTAAAACCTCACAGCACATTCGGTACAGCTTCGATGGATACACCCTAACTTTTACGCATCTCCATTCCTCTTCGCTTCGCACATCTCCGCTCCTCTCCGCTTCAGTGGAGTCCCGGCCTTAGGGGAAAGCAGTTATGAACGGTTCAACTAATGTCACCCGCACCATGCTACACCGTAAATCGGTAAATGATGTAATTTTTTATTACTTTCTTTAAGCTTTTTCTCTCTATGTGGGATGGATGTCGTTCGATCTCTCAGCTTTCGTATTCTTTGGGGCAAAGGACTGTCATCGGAGTTTTTTTATTTTTTCAATTATTCGCGGGTTATTTTACAACATCTCATAGTTTTCGACTATAGCAATAAATTTTTTTTTCAGATAAGATTTTCATCCGAAGTCTCATTTGTAACCCCCGACGCAAAAAGAGGGGTGTTATAAGTTTGACCGCAATGTGTGTGTGTGTTTGTCTGTCTCTGGCACCGTAGCTCTTAAACGATTGAACCGATTTGGATGCAGTTTTTATTATTTGAAAGCTAGTTTCTTGGCGATGGATTAGATACGTTTTTTTATCAAAATCGGTGCAGCCATTTACTAGTTATGGGGGATAAAAGTGGGTATGAAAAATCAAATATTTTCAAATATACCCAAGTGGGGTATCAAATGAAAGTGCATGATGTGTATATTACAATTAGACTTGTGTTATCAAAATCAGTTCAGCCATTTTGGACATGGGGTGAAAGTAGAAAGGAATAACCGATTTTTTTCAAATATACCCAAGTGGGGTGTCAAATGAAAGGGCATGGTGTGTATATTACAATTAGACATGTTTTATCAAAATCGGCGCAGCCATTTACTAGTTATGGGGGATGGAAGTGGGTATGAAAAATCGAATATTTTCAAATATACCCAAGTGGGGTGTCAAATGAAAGGGCATGGTGTGTATATTACAATTAGACATGTTTTATCAAAATCGGTGCAGCCATTTACTAGTTATGGGGGATGAAAGTGGGTATGAAAAATCGAATATTTTAAAATATACCCATGTGGGGTATCAAATGAAAGCGAATGATGTGTATATTACAATTAGACTTGTGTTATCAAAATCAGTTCAGCCATTTTGGACATGGGGTGAAAGTAGAAAGGAATAACCGAATATTTCAAATATACCCAAGTGGGGTATCAAATGAAAGGGTATGATGTGTATATTACAATGAGACATGTTTTATCAAAATCGGTGTAGCCATTTATGAGATTTTACGGATGAAAAATTGTATATATTCAAATATACCCAAGTGGGGTATCAAATGAAAGCGCATGATGTGTATATTACAATTAGACTTGTATTATCAAAATCAGTTCAGCCATTTTAGACATGGGGGTGAAAGTGGTGGAGTGGAAATATCCGAATATTTTCAAATATACCCAACTGGGGTATCAAATGAAAGGGTATGATGTGTATATTACAATTAGACATGTTTTATCAAAACCGGCTCAGCCATTTTATTGACTTTTCAAATGTTTGTTCGTTTTTCTTTGTTGCGATGGGGGATTTTTTAAATTTTAAATTTAATTTTGTCATTAATTATGAATGATCGTTTTAAATAAAAAATCGAAGGCTCTTAACTCGGAAAAGGTGTGTCGTAGAACAATGCTTCTCGGACTGTAAATGGTTTCTATGGACAAGGTCAACCCGACACTGCATAAAAATTGAAAAAGAAAAATTGATTGAATCATTTTTATTTTCTTTGTTGCTCTTAGTTCCCCTAAGCGTGTACTCCAACTCACACAACTCCGCCCGACAAACTGTATATGAACATCGCTCTTCACAAAAGACAGCGAAATTCAAATTGCCTCGTAGGTCTAGTGGTCGCACAGCGAACATTAACGTTTTACAAAGTGATTGGAGTTATAGAACGCTCATTGGGAATATTGTAATTCATAACTTTGATTTCGAATGTCAATAGTGGCATTTTCAATTTTGACACACGAATGCTACCTGCCCTCGTAGCATGACCACCATATACAAGAATTTCTTTGACGGAAGAATCGACAAAATGACAGATTATGTCGACACAATGACAGTTTTCTTTGCACTATCTGTCATTTTGTCGACTTGTTGCAAAGTAGTAACAAGTAGCAGATAACGATTTTCTTCGTCTTTATTAAGGGCTCGTACGTTAATGTACGGAATGGCTGGTTGTTTTATTATGTTAAGACTCACATCTCGTGTGGTGTATTAAGGGGAGTCGCGTAAGATGTTTTTTTGCGCTTGCGCTGAGCATGAGGTCTTGAGTTTGTTACACGCAGCTGCATAAGGGGAATCGCCAATTCAGCACCCAATACTTTTATTATAGAAACATACGCTACAATCGAGCGACGGAAACGACGAGCTGAGATAGCACTTTGTGACGCACGGACCTAGATTTGCTAATTATTGTAAGTCCGTAAATTTCAATTCCATATTCATACTTCGAGTAGGCACCTAGGCTAACTTAAGATATAATTAATGAATGTAATTCTTTTATTTTAAAATAAATTCAGTAAAATCATTTTTGTTTTTTTTTTTTAAATCCTCCGCTTGCAGCTAACGTAATTGGCGCAGTCGGTAGGATATTCGCGGGCCGGTTCGCGAGCTTTAGGGATCTCTAATATCGATATCCGCGTACGCGAATCGCCTGGGTGGCTATCGAGCCCCGGCGCCGAATATCCGAATCTACGGTCCAGCTGCAGTGCGGAAGGAGAATCCAGACTTTGATTCACGAGAGAACCAGAGATGAAAAATTTGTAAGTACACTTGAATTGTCCCTGTATTGTTTCCTTTTTAGTCCTGGTACCACCCAAATTCCAAGATTTTCCACCCGAAGAACTCCAATTCGTACGGCTCGCTGGAGTGCTATAGATAACAGTAGGGATTTAAATAGTGAAAATAGCACAAATAGTAGTATAAATAGCAAGGATATCGCTCATGACCCGGATACAATTTTCAAGACCCTTTGTATGGTCCCTGAGTTCGACGGGAACCCAAATGTTTTGACTAGGTTTGTTAATATGCGATCAAATAGTAACTCAATATGTTAGTAATGCCCCAGGTAGCGAGCTAACTAACTTATGCCTATTAAATGGCATCTTAAATAAAATAGAAGGCTCTGCCGCTTGTACCATCAACTCCAACGGCATACTTGACAGTTGGCTAGGGATTAGAACAGCCTTAATCAATAACTTTTCGGATCGACGGGATGAAACAGCTTTGTATAGGGACCTTTCTGTAACTACGCAGGGAAATAAGACACTTCTATGAGGATTGCCAAACCTAGTTCAGTACGATGATGACGTATGTAACATTACATGAGCAAATTCCTACCACAGTGGAAGCGAAACGTACACTGTACAAAAAAGATACTATGCAGGCTTTTATAAAATGATTAAAGGAACCATTGGGATCCCGCATAAGATGCATGCGTCCTGATACAATTGAAAAGGGCTTAAATATGTACAGGAAGAACTTAACGTTATGTACGGTCTTCAACTGTACATACCTTTTGATGACACTGCGGTCGGCACGAGCGCGCATCACTTTTGCCTAATTATTATACATATAAGTACATTTGCTACACACACAGTTCAGTGTGCGTTTGTCATCCATAACATAAACTACTTAAGAGAAAGGAATCGTCAATATCGATAAAACTTGCGTGTTACTATCAAAATAAAACGTAACTTCTGTGACAACAACTTCGTGTTCTCTTCTCTTCACACTCAAACAACCAACTACAATCTGCAAGTGTACGAAGCCGTACACGTTATGTATTTACAGGAACGTAGTGAGATTTCAAAATCCACTACACCAAAGAATTCTAACCCTGTAACACCCCACGCAAATACCAACCCAGGTCCTCCACGTAGAAATAATTTTGCAGTACCAATTCCCAACTGGCCCAATCCAATAGGAATCAGGCCCAGCCAGCTACCAGAACCACAACCATTTAGGTTCAACCCTAACTTTATTAATCAGAAGCCCCAAAATCGCGTGCCTAATCGGACACAGCAAATATTCCGTGCGGTACCTCAAACTTATCACGCTCAAAGTAACATGTTCCGTTTGCCACCTAGAAACATTCCGGCGCAAAATCAGATTCAAGGTCCTAAACCTATGAGTGGGGTACAGCATTTTACACCTAGACCCATGTTATTTTATTTTAATTTATTATATTAGAGAAAACAAACAATTGTACATTTTTTCTTACGTCTAAATATACAATTAAATAGGTTAACGTACAATCAACAACGTTTCCACATATTACTAGTATAATACTTACAAACAGTATGGATGAAAGGAGGGACTAATCATAACATTATGCAGAATTATTAATTGGTTTTGAGTGCAGTAACCAGTTCTTTTTTAAATACAATGTTAAACAAAGCAAATATGTCTATTTTAATAAAATGTTGGTTGTAAGTTTGACCAATCCTTGGAGAGGCGCCCGCTCACCCGCATTTGTACGATATCGGTTATCCGGCCATAATTGGCAGAACTCAGGCAATCCGCCACCAACCAATTATTTTAAAAATCGTGAAATGAACATGAATGAGTGCGCGTCATACGACGACTCATATTACCCGACGGAGTACTATTACGACCCGACCTGTGTTAATTACGAAAACATTTATTACGATTACAGCCCGTTCGCTATAGTAGAGTGCAACCGTGATCCGACCTTAAGCGATGTAAGTGCTCAAGGGAAGATTACAGATTCAACTGATCCTCAGGCAGGTCCAAGTCAAATAAGTCAGGATTTTCAGGAGGCAAAGAAATCAAAAAAGCAAAAATAGAATATAAACTCCAAACTCAGCGTCAGTTGCCGTACATATTAATATCAGAACCACCCTTGAAATTACTAATTGACACCGGCGCGAATCAGTCTTTTATAAGTCCAGAAGCTGTAGAGAAACATTTTCCGAATTTTCCCTTAAATTACGACCTGTTTGAAGTTACCAACGTACACGCGGTGAGTAGAAATAATTATTCTATAAGTTTACCTTGCTTCGCGGAATTTAACAATCTAGAGTTTATCAAATTATTTGTATATCGTTTTCATGAATATTTCGATGGTTTAATTGGTTTAGATCTGCTAACTAAATGGGAGTCCAAGATAGACTTAAAAGATCAGAGATTAATAACGCGCACATCATCAAACCCAATCCGTATGTATAATGCCTGCAACGTTAACTTGTATGAGGACATAATACCCGCTCAATCTTCGAAGTTAGTTAGAGTACCGATCGACACTCCAAACGGTGCAGCATTAATTAGTTAGCGAATTGCACCGTACGCGAATGCCTTACCATTTTAGGCAATAATCGCGGCTACTTAGAGATAGAAAATACGAGCCCGAATGATATTATAATATCACTTGACCGACCAGTGCATGCAAGCTTATTAATTATCAAGTGCACGCGTACCGAACATTGTACCAGGCGAGTTCAAGAAGTGACGACGCGATTACGAACAGATCATTTAAACGAGGAGGAGGAAGTCAACCTTATAGCTCTTTGCTCAAAATATGCTGACGTGTCTTACATCGAAGGCGAAGCGTTAACATTTACCAAACAAATAAAACATCGCATTAAGACTACAGATGAGGTCCCGGTTTACACAAAAAGTTACAGATACCCATTCATTTATCGTCAGGAGGTTAGGGATCAGATTTCAAAAATGTTCAGTTCTGATTCAGCATGGAGCTCACCCATTTGGGTAGTCCCCAAGAAAATGGACGCCTCGGGCAAGCAAAAATGGCGTTTAGTAGTTGACTTTAGGAAGCTCAATGAAAAAAACATATAAAAAACGACAAATACCCTATCCCGAACATTAGCGATGTTCTTGACAAACTGGGTAGGTGCCAGTACTTCATCACCCTAGACCTGGCTAGCGGGACCTGGCTAGCGGGACCTGGCTAGCGGGACCTGGCTAGCTGGACCCTCAGGATATTCAGAAAACAGCTTTTAATGTCGAACACGGACATTTCGAGTTTCTTCGAATGCCCATGGGACTTAAGAATTCACCCTCCACATTTCAAAGGGTTATGGACAATGTCCTCAGAGGTCTCCAGAATGACATATGCCATGTCTACCTTGATGACATCATCGTTTTTTCTACGTCACTACAAGAGCACATGACCAATCTCGAGAAAGTTTTCAATAGGTTTCGCGAATCGAACTTTAAGATCCAAATGGATAAATCCGAATTCTTAAGGCATGAAACTAGTTATCTCGGACACATAATAAGTAGCGAAGGAATAAAACCTAATCCGGATAAAATTCATGCAATAGAAAATACCCCATTCCAAGGACTTCAAAAGAAATTAACCAATTTTTAGGCCTTGTAGGTTATTATCGTAAATTTATCCCGAACTTCGCAAAAATTACGAAACCTCTTACAGCGTGTTTAAAAAAAAAGTAGAAAAGTTGTATTAGACTCCGAGTACATTAACAGCTTTGAAAAGTGCAAGACTCTCTTAACGAATGACCCCATATTGCAGTATCCCGATTTTGATAAGGAATTCATACTGACGACAGACGCTTCGAACGTCGCTATTGGTGCCGTTCTATCTCAAGGATCTGTAGGTTCCGACAAACCTGTGTGTTTGGCATCCCGAACCTTGAATGAAAGTGAGCTTAACTATAGCACCATAGAAAAGGAACTTCCTGCCATAGTTTGGGCCACCAAATATTTTAGACCGTACTTGTATGGTCGTAAATTTAGAGTACTGACAGATCATAAACCTTTACAATGGATGATGAATCTTAAAGAACCGAATTCGCGATTGACTAGATGGAGGCTGAAACTCAGTGAATTTCACCGTTATCTATAAGAAAGGCAAATCCAATACAAACGCCGATGCCTTATCTCGGGTGGAGATTCATAATGAAGATACTAGCGCTCTAATAGACGAATTATGATCTTTGATTCCTAACCCATCAGAAAACCCGCCATCTGCGAACTCATCCACTGCAACCGTACACACCAGTCACGAACATCCCATATTAGAAGTCCCAATTACAGACGAGCCCCTTAACAGATTCCATAGACAACTATGCTTTACGATAGTGGAAGATGTCAAACGCAAACCAGTAGTTACTAAACCATTCGAAACCCACACGCGAATAGCTATCCAGATATCATCGTCCAAATTAGAACAAGATGTAGTCAATGCCCTCAAAGAGTATGTTAACCCAGAAGTAAAAACCGGTATCCTAATAAATTCACCTCTAGCCATGTAATCCATCATACCAGTCATACAAGACAAGTTTAAGAGCTCATCTATGAACTTAGTACTAGCTAAGATAGAATTAGAAAACGTTAAAGATTATCTACGTCAGCAAGAGATAATTCAACACTACCATGACGGCAAAACTAATCACCGGGGAATTACCGAATGTTATATAGCCCTCTCAAGAAAGTATTACTGTCCCAAAATGAAAGACCAAATAACCAAATTCATTAACGAATGCATTATTTGCGGGCAAGCTAAATATGACCGGAGATCTATTAAACCCCAGTTTAATATTGTACACCCGGCAACAAAACCATTCGAAATAGTTCATATGGATTTATTCACCGTTCACAATGAAAAGTATGTTACATTTATAGATGTTTTTACCAAATAGCATACCATCTCCGAGATGGCACGGGCATTAGTATACTTCAATCATTATTACAATATTGCACCCACCATGGAGTTCCCTTAACTTTAGTGACTGACAACGGAACTGAATTTACTAATCAACTGTTCCTAAAATTCACACGCCTTCACAAGATAAACCATCATAAAGTTTTACCGCATTCGCCTAACGATAACGGTAACATTGAACGCTTCCACTCAACTCTCCTTGAACACATAAGATTATTAAAGTTGCAACACAAAGAGGAGCCTATCGTAAATCTTATGCCATACGCTATAATCGGTTATAATTCCTCAATACATAGCTTCACTAGATGCAGACCATTCGATCTATTAACTGGAAACTTTGATAAACGCGATATTCTAGACATGGATTTCACTCAACAATCATTACAACAGTATGTTCATAATCATAGGGCGCAAATGAAACAAGTCTGCGATATTATTAACGAAACTTCTCTATCAAATCGTACTGCGTTGATAGAAATAAGAACCGCGAACCCGGAAGAGAATACGTTCCTCAGCAACAGGTATTCATTAAGAACCCTTCTGCAAGCCGCCAGAAAACGGCACCGCGGTATACCCAAGAAACCATTTTGGCCGATTTACCCATACACGTTTACACGTCCAAGAAACGTGGGCCTGTAGCCAAAAATAGGTTAAAAAGAGGCCCTAAGGAACCTAACTTGTTCCAGTATTCTACTGTTGCTGGTACTTCGCGAGACCCAGTCATCGGAGATAAAACTTGAAAGCTTGGCCAATGACCCGGCCTATTACCGTATAAACTTGGATCTACGAGAATGACCTACTAACATACATTTCTTCGGTACGTGAACCTAAGGGACATTGAAAATCAAATTACTACACTACAGTATCAAATATCAGAATACAAAAGTCGGCTTAGTAATGACACTTATGCTCTATTTGAATTCCAAATTAACTATCTTACTAACAAAATTGGCAAAGTATCTAATCAGCTTAAATCTTTAGAGCCTGGTCGTGTAAAGAGAGGTCTAGTGGACGGTCTTGGATCGGTAGTTAAGAGCATAACCGGAAATCTAGATTACACAGATACCTTAAAATACGAAAATGCTATCAAAATTCTACAGATGAATAACAATAAGTTAGTTAACGAATTTAACGATCACATCAGTCTCAGCAAAGAATGGATGTCTAAGCACAATAACAATCTACTACAGTTAGTCGAAAATCAAAGTAAAATCAATAGCACCTTAGAGTTACTGATAAACAACACCCTTACAACAGGAAATTTAAAAACCTATGCAAAGTTTGGTCAACTCATGTCTATTATAAGTGAAAATGTAGAAGACTTAAGATTAGAATTAGTTAGAATAGAAAATATGTTAGCGTTCATTCACGCATCAAGCACTGTTCATTCGATGATAGATGTAGAAACACTTAGGTCTATGACAAATAAGTTGGAGAAAATATACAGTAAGGATGAGATACTAAGTCTAGAGCTCAGAGAATACTACGACGTTATCAGGCCCGGATTATATTTCAATGAAAAACAGATAGTTATAGCTTTCAGATTTGCCATAATTTCCAAAATTGTTTATGATTTATATAAGTTATCTACCCAACAAAAACCGTCAAGCCCTTATCCCTACCTATCCCTTAATAGCAACTAATGGGGACTCTTTCGTGTATACAGAAGCAGAATGCTCGAAGTATAGTAACTGGTATCTCTGTGAAAAGCAAATAACCCATCAAATACGAACAAAAACTGACTGCATGCAAGAACTTATCATGAACCAAGCCCTCAAGAGTTCCTGTCAATTCACTACAGTATTTCTGGAAAAAGAAGCAATGGAAAAACTAGATGACGTCCTATCGTTTCCAAATCCAACGAAAGTAAAATCAGAAGAGAGAAGACTTCAATTCGCTACAAGGAAGCTACCTCCTACTATACCTATCAACTGCTATCTCCGCACAAAGGAACTAACTATAATCAATGACAACGATGTAATACAAGGGCAGCCTTTGAAATTAATGAACATTCCCTACGACGCAGAGACACCGGGTGCCACATTAACCCAAGTTCATCTTAGTTCAATCGACTTAAGAGGACTACACAGCATACAGAACCAAGTCATGACGTGCCAGCCGATACAACTTGACCAGCTGCAATCAGATGTCATATACCATACGACCATACCCTTCTACATTGTATTATTAAGTGCAGGCGTACTTATTATACTTACGAAGAACCTGGGAAAAGGGAAAAGGTTCGCGCCCAGAGGACAAGTTCCAGAAACATTTTCTCTCAAAGTTCTAAAATAGTTCCTGATCTGCGGGTGGAGATGTTACACGCAGCTGCGTAAGGGGAATCGCCAATTCAGCACCCAATACTTTTATTATAGAAACATACGCTACAATCGAGCGACGGAAACGACGAGCTGAGATAGCACTTTGTGACGCACGGACCTAGATTTGCTAATTATTGTAAGTCCGTAAATTTCAATTCCATATTCATACTTCGAATTCTTTTATTTTAAAATAAATTAAGTAAAATCATTTTTTTTTAATCCTCGCCTTGCAGCTAACGTAATTAGTTCGATTCTTAGGTCGGGAAAAATGTTACTGGGTTTTTCCATCAAGAATTCCTCAGTAGCAGCCATGGAGTCTAGATTTGTACCGTGGCAATAGTAGAGGCGCCTTCTATTACATGTGACTTAAACATAACTGGCGAAATGTAGATGTAGTATGTTAAGGAGATCTCAGTCTAATCCTTCAGGGATTACAGGCGTGATGTTGTCTGAACAGAGGTGCGGGAATTAGTCAATCTCTCGTCTCTTTTGTGATCCGTCGAATCTTGTTAGTCTCCTCTCTGCTTTGGTGGAAACCGGTTAGTATGTGAACGCAGTGTTGACGCGGCCGCAGAGGCTAGCTTTCCAAACAACTTCCCACCTTAGCTACACATGTTAAAGCCTACTATCGTTTTGATCGAGTGGTGGCTTCATGCAACACAGCTCTGTGACTTCCCTTTGTTTAGCCGAAAGTAGTGAACGCTGCTATTTTAATTGCCATTAAATGACTATATTATACACTAGCTGTTGCCCGCGACTTCGTTCGCGTGGAAATTTTGGTGTGCATGTGTGAGACTGCCTCGTTGGTCTAGTGGTAGCAAGCGCGACTACTAAGCGTGGGGAACGATTCCCGGGACGGGCAAACGTAAAAAAAAATATGTGTATTTCAATTACATTAGGTTGTCACACACATGATTTGGAGATCACCTTTTAAGCAAGGGGATGCTTGGTTTTCCATTAATTACGTGAGGCGATTTTGCGACCCCCTCCCCCCTTGGTGGGATGACGTGAGATTTGGCTTGACCCCCCTCATTTCCCTCCTAATCTCACGTGAGATTTATCAAAATGCGGAATAAATACGGTAATCTGTGAATAAAAATAAATAAATAATTTGTAGAGAAAGACCCCTCTCTCCCTCGTGAGATTGGGTGATATTTGCCCCTCCCCCGCTCTTAAACGCCCCACGTAATTAATGGACGCCCCCTTAGGTGGCTCCGATTTTCCACACAAAGAGTAAAGACAAAAGGAAAAAAAAAACAAAATTAATTTTCAGCCATACCGACTACACTACGACTACTAAAACCTATTTACGTAAATTATTAAAATCATGGAAATCGCGTATGAGGTTACCAACTAAATTTAAAAAATTAATATCTTTTGCGTCTGTTGGTCGATTTTGATGAAATAAACGCTAATTATGCTTATTATTTACAAAATAATAAGCATAATTAGCGTTTCGAATCGAAATATTACAAATATTTCGATTTTGAATACAATGTGGAGATTTTATGTGATGCGCGCACAAACGAACAGACAAACCGATAAACCGGCAAAAAAGCTGGGTATCCTAAACAAGGTTAAGCGTTACTTCAAGCCTGCCAGCTTTTAATCTTATTTATAGCTCAAGTTCGGTCCGGCATGGAGTATTGCTGTCACCTTTGGGATGGCTCAGCCAAATACCAATTAGCCAGACTCGATTCTGTTGAGCGCAGAGCCAAGAGGCTCATTGGTGACGATAAGCTGGTTAGTACCAGGCTTCATAGCCTGGCCCATCGGCGCAAAGTTGCATGTTTGTCGGTCTTTTACAGATTGTACTTCGGTGAGTGTGCTCAAGAGCTCCACGAACTCATTCCGCCATCTCCTTTCTTCCATCGGGAGTCCAGACGTACTGCAGGTTATCACCCATACCTTGTCGATGTTCCACACATTCGCACGAAGCGCTTTGCTACATCATTTATTATGCGCAAAGCCAAGGAGTGGAATTCCCTGCCTGCGTCGGCGTTTCCAAGTTCATATGACCCCAATCTATTTAAATCGCGAGTTAATAGGCTTCTTTTGGGTTAGCTCGTTCCATCGTCGACCTCATCTCTGTCCTCAGGACTAGATTGAGGTCAAGAGTAAGTCCATACAGAATAAAAAAAATAAAAAAAACTGACAAAAATTAAAAGAATAAAGTTTTTACTTTCTTCTGCTTATTTCTCGCACGTTCCAGTGATTTTTTTGCAAAAATCTGTAATGTACGGACACGGAAAGTCTACGATTTTATTATATGTATAGATTTGAACTTGTATTTGCTAGAAACTAAGGTTGAATGTCGCTTTTACGTCTAAATATTTACATTTCAACCTTTGGAGAAACTTAATTTACTCGTAATTTTAGGCCTTTTTAATGAATTTTTAGGGAACGTTTATTTGGTAATTTTTTGGTTTAGTAGTCTCAGCCTAGCTAGAATTTCATTTTAACTTTATAGTTTATGTAATTCCGCATGGCAAATAAAGTCGAATTTTCTTATTATCTAAACTAATCGGTCCGTGGTTCAGTACAGCCGCAAAGGTTATATATAAGCCACAAAAGTTGCAATTACTTGCTTTATTACCATTACATATATTTCATGCCATGCTATGACACAAAATGTATTAGCGTTAACAGGAACTTCCTGATTTACAGTCTAAGGGATCGGTAACACGACGTAATCATTCTTGGAATGCGCTTGGTGCACCTCGGGATGCGTTGGGCCCCTGAGAGGGATCTCACGTCGGATATTATAATCGCACCAATCACCTCGTTGTGTTGAATAGTTCAACAAGATAGGCCTTGCAGCTACTGCGCAGTGCATCGCACCACTAGGTACCTCGCACGACTCTTGACAAATGCGGCGTCCATATTTCTTTGTAGTTTTCATCTTATTCAGGCGGTTACGCCTTGACATTTTCTCGACTTGACGATTTATGACGCGTGTTGTTTTAGAGGCAAAGAATTTTAAATTGAAATAAAACACAGAAACGTGTTTTTAAAATCCACAATTAGCTTTATTTGACTGATAATTTAATGCCATTTATTTTTGACATTGTAATTGGGCATGCGGCCACCGCTGGGAGGTAAAATTTGCACATATTTAATACAGTAAACCTGGCTGCCGACATACGGCAAATGGAGTGCTCAGTTGTTTCTGATTTATCGGAATAGACGCGACTTCACATGTCCCTAGAGAAAATTATCTAAAGGTGTCAAATCGCTCGAACAATTTCGTGAAGTTTATCGTTCGTCAAAGGTTAAAAAATGATGATGATCAGAACGTTACAGCCAACGGTGAGCGATACAGAGACATTAGTACTAAATTTTCATGCCAAAATTAGAAGGCATTACTGTTGTTGGTGTTCATGTGGTTTCAGCAAGCCTAATTCCAAATAGGACGCTGGCCGAAATCATATTCACACATAAATGCAACAAACTATCAGTCGAATAAAGCAATTTCATGGATATTAAAAACATATATCTGTGTTATATTACAATTTGAAGATCGCCGCCTTTAAAAACCAACTATTATTAGATTCAATCAATACTTGGCGATCTTAACAGCTCTTTTTTAGTCTCGAAGGGTGCCAGTATCTTGTGACGAGGCACCAAAGTCACACCGTGGTTAGGATGGATTAACCTTTTGAACGCACGAGCATGCCCTCCACGCCAAGCCACAACTTCACCTACCAGTTTGTCACGTATTTGTGTCGTTCGGCGTACAGGGCACGCACTTGTTTGTCACTATAATATGTGAGAATGGCGTTCAAAAGGTTAATAATAGATTGGATTTGCAGAGAACCGCTTGAGCCCGCAGCCAATTCATAGATTGGCCATTGTAATGCTTGACTAGACTATTGTACTGCGGTTCTGTCGGAGTGATAAAGTGTGGAGGTCCGCTGCGCTATCTTGCAAAGATGTCGTGTGTCCCAGGTGTTTTCGAGGAGGTATTCTCACTTTTTATTGATATCAGGAAATATGATTTGAATTGTATTCTTGTGAAGCAAAATCTAGAAGGTACTGTATGTCTCACTAATAAAGGGTCTAACAAGACCCTTAACGAAGCCGAAAGGCACTTGTTCTCCCCGTCATTGCGATCATCTTTTTGTTCTAGACTATACCTGGGAACCTTCTAGTTACGGTTCAAAGTTCCTTCTCAAACTTTTTCACAATACACTTTTTTTTTAAATACTTTTTTAATGTAAGATTTTTACTATAAACACCTCCACGATCTCCGAACTATTCAATCCACCCATCAGCACGAATGTTTTGAGTGCGTTACATTGAGTCCTACCGTAAGACGTGATTTTTCACCCCAAAAAAAAAGTCGATTCCCATCAATAATGTTTGCGTAAAGTTACTTAGTTTGATGTCCATAGTGCGTGGTTGACGGCTTCGTGAAGGGTCTGTTTACACCCTGTATAAACTTTTACTTTTGAGGGGCAAACATTTGTGTAATTGTTCGTGATACATTTGTATTGATAACACGATATACCTTTTACCGATACAGAAATACAGTTCAATAGTATTCCAACTATTTGTAAATACTCGTCCGAAGTAATTCAAGCGTATTGCAGAGTCGCTGTGATCCGCTTTGAGTATCGGTGCCGAAAAATTACAGGTGCATTCAAACGAATGCACGGACGAGTTCATTGCTATTTAATGGCATATTGAAAGCGTCTTTATGTAGTGGCAATAAGGTCGGTTTTAGTCGTGCCGTTTTTATGACAGACGTGGTTGAATGATTTCAGAATTCCAACAAGTGATCTTTTTTTTTTAACTTTATTTTGTGTTATTTGACGAAGGACTTATACGTTGTTTTATGTTGTGCATCGCTTGGGGAGTGAATACACTTTTAGAATACTCTGAGCGTGGGGTCCTGGGTTCGATTTTCGATTTTCTTTTTTTCCACTAGGAATGTATCAGCTAACCTCAGTTGAGATTTGTCAAGAGGATATCATTACATGAAGGCTACTTCACTATAAATGATCTTTATTTTTGGGGCTCTGTTTTTTACAAACACTTACACGTCAAATAATTACCTTTTCGAGAAACTAGATGGGGCGGGTGTTTCATACCCTGACTACTCTGCAGATGAAACAGCAGAAAAAAATCTCTCAGAGGCCACAGTCTGTTTTAAAGTCCAGACCATGCAGATTAGTATCTGAGATGGTATTTTCAAGAAAGAACCACTAAAACTAACTTAGAAAGAACAAAAAATAAATACCTACGTAGCACGTAGTGAAACTGTTTGCTTACCTGAGAACATGGGCATGGTGAGCTCCGGGTGCAGCTGTGACAGCTGCCGCGACAAATACAGCTGCGAGCGGCAGTAGGTGGTGCACAGCAGCGCGTCCAAAGTGCCGCGGCCCTTATCCGAACCTACGACAAATTAAACTAACGTTACGACAAGTTTTTCAAAAAATTTGCTTATGATAGTTTTATAATTCGTTATGATTAAGTAAGGATTACATTAGTAAGGAGTGCAGTTTCAAGTTGGTGTAATAAAACGACAATTTATTTATATGGACGGAATTCGGACGATCGATATTAACGACGACGATCACTAATGCTGTCTGTCGAGACAGGACAAGCTGCAATGGCTCTTTCCAACAAATAAGCATGTTCCTGTTTTTATAACTCACATAATATCCTCGTATACCTACAATGAAAAAAAAGACATTGTGTACACATTGATAAACAGTACTATCTCTGGGTTTGTTTCAGAATTTTTTATCACTTATCACACACTTTAACGAGTAATAATAATAAAAGAACTAGTAACGGTAGTACATATGTTTTAATTATTTTACTGCATCTCATTAGAAGCCTTGTAGAAATAATGTGAACCATGGGCGCGTCTTCAAATTAGATAAAAGATCTGGCTACACTGTATTAACCAATGTCTACGTCGTAGCGCACCTACGCCGTAGCGCACTTACGTTGTAGCAGAACTCGTAGCCCAACTACAACAATATTTTGGGACATAGTGTAGGCCTGTAAGATCTCTGAAGCCGTTCGTCTTCTTAAGCAAAAGGATTCCTTTGTCTTGCAAACTTTTTACCCGACTGATCCAGAAGGGGGGTAATGTATTTAAGGCGCTCTCTTTTTCTGAGGGTGATGTACTCTCCAAGGTTGCAGCTTGTTCGTACTTCACCTTCATGGATGGTGCATGTTTTAGGTCCTAGAGGAACGTCAAGTTCGGTGAGTTGCTTTCCGATTAACTTTTTCTCCGAAGCAGTTTTTGGTTCCAAAAGAAACAGTCATTCCTTTGTTAATGATTTAAGTATCTTTTCTTTTTGTGAGGGAAGAATAATCCTGCAATGTTGATTTACGTAGTTTTTCAGATAGTGGATGGTGGTTGGTGGTGGTGGTGGGTGGTGGTGGTGGATAGTGGTTTTTTTTTATAACCAACAGCGCACGTTCCCCCGCCTTCATTTACGACATTATTGGTTTCTCTGATGCCGTGCGTCCAGCCATTGGGATGACCTTTTCGTACACAAATCTTTATCTGACGGCAATTTACCATTCAATGGTTTCATTAATTCAGCATCTGCTGTTTTTGCATACTTATGGGCGCGATAATGCAACAGGACAGCGACTGTGGGGGTCAGCTGGTGTTCTAGAGTTTCTAATAAGCTAGAGTTTTTAGAAGATTCGTTTGTATTTAAATTCAAGTTTAGTTTTAATTGTATGCGATAGAATTTGGTAAATTATCAAGATTTCTTTTATCTTCATAAAGTGGTATAACTAAGATTTTTGTTAACTGTAATATTGAAATTTTTTGATTAGTAGGTGAAGTGGTGCAATGCTTTTGATTTTTTATTAATATTTTTTAGATCTACCGATTTTATTGTAATCGTGCGGTTATCTCTTGTGTGTTTTTGGTTTTCAAAAGTGCGAAGAAGCAGGTTTATGTGGACAAACTATTTTAATTTGATTTAGGTAACTAGGTAGGTTTGGTTGCTGTAATTTTTTTTATTGCTCGCAGAACGGAAGATGTTGCGTTGGAAGGCCTCCCACTAAGTGGACCGATGACTTGGTTAAGGTTTCAGGGATCCGCTGGATGTGAGTCGCACGGGACCGGTCAATGTGGCGGCACTTGGGGGAGGCCCATGTCCAGCAGTGGACGTCTTTTGGCTGAAATGATGATGATGAAATTTTTCATTTTACTTAGTGAAAAATGAAAATTTCCTTTACCTACCATTACAAGCTTTGTCATTAGCTCGGTTCACGCAACCAGTACCTCGCCTAAGGAAGTTAGGTATGTACTTATTTAAATTACAACGAATACTTTAGCTGTATTATATTAGTAACGCAATGAAGATACTTTACAAATTCTTGTGCAAGTTTATAGGCTATTTATCATCACGCTATGGCCCTTAGGAGCCGACCAAAAACAGAAACGGGGGGTGAAACCGCGGTGCACAGCTAGTTTAAAGATAAGTGCACTTGGCCGTGTCTGACTAGATTGTGCCTTCCTTTAAAGTTTATTGGGAAAATAATATTCCAGCTTCCTGGAAACTTAGACAATGATTGAGAAATCGATTGACGGTACGGTTGGCGCAGTGGCTGAACGATCGGCTGCTGCGCTACGTGTCGCGGGTTCGATCCCCGACGGAACAAATATTTGTATGATCTACAGGTAGTTGTTCCGGGTCTGACTGTTTGTGTGTGTGAGTTTAAAGGAGAAATTCCTAGCGTGGGGTTTAAAAAAAAAAAAAAAAAAAAGAGACGAAAGTGCCTAAGCAGGACAATTTTAACGTTTTGAGCACAATGAGTGGGTGTGGGATCCCACAGTTGGGATGCGATTTTTGGACGAGGGATTCACGTAGGAGGACGAGGGATTCACGTAGGAGTTCGCGGAAATCGCGGTTTTTGGGGCGGGGCTTGCGTAAGGACGGCCCCCAACCCACAGGGCTGCGGGGGTGAAGGCTGGGTGCGGGTGTGAGAGCTCTGGGCAGCGGGGTAACGGGCTGGGGCGCGGGGACGAGGGACGGTGGCGCGGGGACGAGGGACGGTGCCGCGGGGCGGATGGCGACGTCGTGGCCAGCCTCCCGCGCTCCCCTTCGTTTAAGTCAGTTTTCTCGCTACAGTCGGTCACACTGCACGGCTCTGAATACGCGATGGCTAAGTTAACGGCGTCGCCCGCTCTTTCTAATAGCCCTATGGATTACGATTACGAAAATGATACAGTGTCGCCCGTGCTCGCGGCTGCAAACAGTTCGATATCCACTTTCGACGCCGGCATAGAGCTGTTGTCCAACAGCCTGCACACATACTACACGCCGCTCCTCGTGCTGCTGGGCAGCATCGGCAACGTAATCAGCATATACGTATTTTATGTGAGCAAGTTACGGATCCATTCAGCGAGCCTGTATCTGTCAGTTCTAGCAATATCGGACACGATATTTCTGATACAACTGCTTCCGCCATGGCTTAATGCGATGCAAATCACGAACCTGTTTCACAGACCAGGCTTTTGCCAGGTGATCGTGTACAGTACGTACGCGTCGTGCTGCTGCAGCGCCTGGCTCGTGGTTGCCTTCACGGTAGAGCGATGCGTAGCGGTAGTATATCCTCTGCGATGCAGCCAAATGTGCACGGTGGCAAGAGCAAAGTTTGTTATTGGAGTGTTGGTGGTGATATCAATGATGGTGAATCTGCCGGTGCTGAAATTTGCGTCCTCGTCGGTGAACGACTGCAACATAGACTCGGAGTACATTGATAAGGCGGCGCGGTTCAATGTTGCGGACACGATGCTGTCGTTCACAATGCCGCTGGGGCTGATCGTGCTGCTGAACTCACGCATCGTTGCCAAGATGTGGAGCCGCGGGCGCGAGCGGCGCGTGGTACAGGCGGCGATCGCAGCGTGCCCGCACTATACCGCGCCGCTAAGAGCGCTGCCCGACATACGCACGCAGCAACGCGTCACCAGGATGCTGCTCCTAGTCTCCTCAGTGTTTGTCGTCTTGAACGTCCCGGCTTACGCCATGCGGATAGCGGCTTATGCATTTGATATGGTGAGTATTTAAATTATAGTTACTATGCGCCTTTTGCTAACATATCTACAAACATCATTCAGGAAACCAGCGAGCTACCATTTTACCGGAAAAATTAGCATATATATGTTACATATATATATATTAACCCTTCAATAAGTAATAACTACTATTGTAATGTGTATTTTCTTGCGAAATATTACTTACCGCATTTATTGTTCACGGAACCTAGTACTGTCTTTGTGTATTGTGGTGAGAATTAAATCCTAATCGTAAAAAACAGTTGCGTAAAATCGTAAATACCTGCAGATCTCATCTTTATTGAATATCTTAAACATAACAATATTCTAGATATTTCTGTCTTCCTTAAATTTACAGGATGTTGGGAAAATTCATATTGTTTTACTATAAATATAAAAACTTTATTACACAACGACAAATATTGTCCTAAACTAATTTACACGATGTATGGTTTTAGTAACACTAACATTAACACTTTATTCAGTTATATTATTTTGACGAACAAATTTTTTTAATAAATATGGTATAAACATAGATTTTCTAATTATGAATTACAACAGTTTTATAATAATTCAAGTAATATATTTTAACTTAGATAGAATTTGTATGTTTCATTATTGTCGCTTAGCTTAAAAATGTGCAAGAACTTTCGCTGAGTCAAAAACTAAGCTACAACCACTTGTAAGAGTACGATACTCTTACAAGTGGTTGTAGCTTAGTTTGTGTTCAGCAAAATCTTTCAACGGCTTCTCTTAGAGTAAGCAACTAATGCTTACTCTAAGAGAAGCAGTTGAAGGGTTTTGCTGAATTTCAATTAAAAGTGAATCAATAGAGTGCAATACACTTACACGTACACTGAACATTGATTCGTGTGTGTGAGTTTTGGTACATGCTTAGGGAATATTAAAGGTGCGCCTTAATAGAACAAAATTATCAATGTTCGGTCTTTTTTCTTTGGGTGTAATAATGAAATACATACATAACATCACGTCTGTAATCCCCGAAAGGTTAGGCAGAGGTGTTCCTACTAGAACACCCACATTTCGTCAGTTATGTTTAAATCGCATGTAATACGGGGCGAGCCTGTTGCCATCAACTGGGCAAGAATCCAGACTCCGTGGCTGCTACTAAGAAATGCCTGTTGGTAAAACCCAATAACACTTTGCCTGATCTGGGAATCGAACCCAACCTCATGCTTAGCAGTCACTAGACCAACGAGGCAGTCTTAATGACATTTTTCGATGGTGAAAAGATTAGCTAGTTGAGAGCAATGCTGAGCCTTAGCTCAGCTATGTTGCGTGGGACTAACAAAAGCATCATCACTCGAACATGCTCCCTTACTGCAAAAGCAGAATTAAAATCTCAAAGGTGCCTCAAAAAACATTCGCAAAAAAAGCATCGGAAAGCGTGTTCGAAACCGAATCCATCAATTTATTCCGAGTTTTCCCAAAAACAGTAATAAAATCCGGTAATATTTTGCAACAAGTTCATCGAGCTCCCGGGGCAAATACCGGCTCATATTAATGCAGCAGTCATACCTTGGGTTCTAGCAAATAGAAGATCAAATGTACAATATAGTCATGTTATGGCAATTAAAATAGCAGCGGCCACCACTTTCAGCTAAACAAAGGGAAGTCACAGAGCTGTGTTGCGTGAAGCGACCACTCAATCAAAACGATAGTAGGCTTTAACATGTGTAGCAAAGGTGGAAAGTTGTTTGGAAAGCTAGCCTCTGCGGCCGCGTTAACACTGTGTTCACATAAAAGATCCGGTTTCCACCAAAGCAGAGAGGAGACTAACGAGATGCGATCGATCACAAGAGAGACGAGAGATTGACTAATTCCCGCACCTCTGTTCAAACAACATAACTTCTACGAGATCTACTTAACATACTACATCCACATCTCGCCAGTTATGTTTAAGTCGTATGTAATAGAAGGCGCCTCTACTATAGCCACCAACAGGCACAAATCTAGACTCCATGGCTGCTACTGAGGAATTCTTGATGGAAAAACCCAACAGTACTTTGCCCGAACTGGGAATTGAACCCAGGACGCTTCAATAACCACGACCACTAGACCAACGAGACAGTCTTTTCCTTCAGCCTCTTCTTTAACAATGCGAACTCGATTGTATGGAAAGGCTTTGCTTACATGTTTATAGATTTTAACACAAACTTTCTGTTATCAACATAATTATGCGATTGATGTTTATTGTATAGACACGTATAGGAAACTCTGGCGTAGTACCTAGTTTTCTGTCGTTATGTTGTATTTTTACCCGACTATTACTCTTTGTTTTCGCTGTTAAGGCGCATAAGCTCTTCTTTAAGTGATGGGGCACTTAGATTTAAGTACTCATTGATGAAGAGCCAAATTAAATAAATAATAGATTTTTTACATTTGAGACAAAATTTGTTTTTTTACATTATTCAGTATCAATACTTGTTGCAGTCAATTTACCTCTAAAAGGAATAAACCAACAGCAAATTGACATATTGACAGATGTCATAGGTTAAATAACTGTCAGGACCAGTTATTTGCGGCGTAGTGATATGTTAATATATTCGTTACGAATATTGTGTTGCTACTAGCTTTTGCCTAAGGCTTCGCTCGCGTTAATTTAGAATTTGACAACCTAGGGGTGTGAAATATAAATTTACGACCTACCAACATACACAAAAATTTCATAACAACCGGTAGAGCGTTTCGGAGGAGTGTGACCACAATCACCGTGACACTTTTTTAACTGAATGCATATCTAGTCTATCAGGGCTGACGTAGGCGGGCCAGTAAATTTGTTCGGGTGATTAGACCGCTTACAAAAGATTGAAAGGAAATCATTTCTATCTTTAAAAAAGTAAACTTTAAAAGATATTTTGTAAGGGTGACATCATATTATAATGTACCAGTATATAATCGTGTATTCATTCAATAAAGGCTCAGTTTATAGACAGCATTACATGGTTTCATTTCGTCTCTAACGCCATCCGTATATGGCGACCCTGCCGAAGTGCAGTGAAGTCGGGTGCGCGGATATCGAATTCTACATTCCAATCGTTGTAAAAGGGCATCAAGATGAAGGGCACTACTAAGTCAATTGGCTACTACTCAGTTTGGGTATTACACGAATATTTAGGAAAGATAATCGAAAGTTATACCATCCAACATGGGTTCTACTAAGTCAAAAGAAGAAGTTATTATAGCCCAGAATGCAGCTGGTTCCAACAGCGCAAATGTAGACCAAGTAACTTATCACCTGAACGTGATCAATATAATATTATCAGTCCTGTTGCTGGTGATTACGCTGGTATTTCTCTATGGTGTATATCGAGTGTATAGGCGATGTCATAAAAAGTGGATTAATAACGAGATAAATCGGCGTGACCTTCGGCTTTCGAGTTGACGCCGACGGGAGGCGCGTCAATTAGAGAAGACAAATGAAGTAGTTTGATGCAGCCAGCAGAAAAGTTTCTCACCTACCATGTGCTAGTGAAGTGCGTTAAAAATAAAATAAATGTGAAGTGTTTGTGTCAAAATTTAAAATATCGATATCATACAGTAATGGACTAAGATTGACATTGGGACAAGTAATACAATTATGTGTGCGGAAACATCGTAAAAAAAAAAAAAAAAACATTTTCGGGAAACACGAACGTAATAATCGATAGTTTATAATACAAATTACCACTTCATATAATAAAATAATAGATTTATGGCTGAAGAATTAAAGGATTTATACAGTAGCTTGTTGGAGGTAAGAAAATATTTAATAAAGATCGGTCCTACTAGACGCAAAGGTAATATTATTTTAGTTAAATTAGAGGAAACTGATAATTTAATAAGACGATATAACGAATGTTTAGATATAGATAAACTTTACGAGGAAGTATTAAATTTGTGTAATGAAGATAGCTCTCAGAGGGCAGAACTAATAGATACAAATACTTCACAGAAACCAATCATGGCGAAGTTTGATTTAAAGACGGCTTTGAACTTATTACCTGTTACAAAAGATGACGAAACTAGTATATTGCAATTGATTGATGGAATAGATTATTATCAAGCAGAATTAGAACAGGCATCTCACGGTAAATTAGTAATCTTTGTTTTAAAAAATAGGCTATCACGTTCTGCGAAACTTAAATTAAAATCCAAATATGATAGTGTAGACGCCTTAATCAAGGACATGAAAGCACTCTACCCAAAAAGTCAGCAGTAGCTATACAACGTAGGTTACTAAATTTTCGTCAAAATGACTTACCTATTAACGAATATGGCAACCAGATATCAGAAATGTTTGTGGACTTAACAATTTCCCAATCAGACGGAGACGACTCGAATTATAGGGCTATGTACGCTTTAAACGAGAAACAAGCAATAAAGAGCTTCGCAGACGGACTACGGAACCGTCGATTATCTACAATTATTGCAGCAAGGAACCATAACGCCATCCGTATAATTTAGCTCACAACATTATTCACAATGAGGACTGGTTAAACGACTTCATTTAATAAGAACAGTACGATGATAAATAAATTAAATTAAATTGTTAGCTAGTTTTGATAATAAATAAGAATAACGTTAGGCCCTGTCAAATAAAGAAAGGTAAAGTCAGGGTAACTAACCAACATTAAGGTGCTTTGCGGTGTGTTATGCTGTGCTTTATTTAACTTACTGGTTTAAGATAGTGTCTGCTTTTGTTGTGTTTTCTTTGTGCGTGTACAGTCACGAGCACCAATATATATACACTTTCCTGAATTTAAAAGCAATTTCAGCGAGAAATAACGATTGTAATTTGGAGATATGATCTTTTTTTATAAATATATGAGTTCCAGAATACTATGTTCGTAACAACATGAAATTTTAATCAGAACAGTAGGAAAAAACACTTTTAAAAGTTGTTAATTGTTGACATATTGGTGCTCGTGACTGTAGATATGTGTGCTGTGCTTTATGCTTTGTACAACAGTTCTCGATATTTGCGCTGCTACAGGTTAGGGGCGTTCGGCCCCTCTCGCGTTCACTTACCAACCTGTCACATTAACGAGGAGGCACAAATCAAAGCTGTAATTAATACGAGCTTCTGCCTTGTGTTGTGCGGTGTTCTATTGATTCGCTCAGCATAGATGATAGGTAGTTAAGAGGCGTCGCGCAAGTAACACGTACGTAGTTACAGAATTATAATCATTAAAATCATCAATACAACCCTCCAAGTTCATTTAACCCCATTGAATGACTTTTTCATGTAATAATTATTGAATGGGGTTACATGAACTTAGAGGGTTGTATTAATGATTTTAATGATTATAATTCTGTAACTACACAGGTACGTGCTACTTTCGTGACTCATTTTTCATTAACATGCAACAACCTAACACTGACCTCCAAATTGTAACAAACGTAAGAAAATATGAATTTTTAATTTTAAGAAAGCTTATTTTTGACAGTAGAAACTCAAGGCTTTCCTTTTCAAAGAACAGAACCGTCAGTGCGCTCAAAGTCGCTGTCCGTCGGTTTATCATATTAGTCGCGGAATTAAGCCAGACATGGATAGTACAACTTTTGAGGATTCACTATCTTTTGTCCAGTATGAAGAGAGATGAAAAGCTTAGGTAACGGTATTCAAATCACTTCTTTGTACAATGTATTAGGGTGCACCCGCTAGAAATGGAAAGAGGCTTTTATCCAGCGGGGCACTATATGATAGTATATTTGCCTCGTACTGCTCTGGTCATCCTTAAGGCCCTTTGACGGAAACTTGTGGAGCATCGAGTCGAACAGGACATATAAACATATGATTGACATTGAGGTTATGTTGGGTGTAGATGTAATAATTATCATCTTCTTCGCACAGCTAGTCTTATAATAAATACGAATGTAAAACGTACTATACAACCAACCCGGTTTTACAGAGAATTTTCTACAAAAAAAGTTTATTTTTTTAAAACCTTTAATTTGGTCATAAATTCAATTCGCGGTTGTTTTACTTTTGCTTGTTTTCTCACTTTTGTTTTCAATAGCTGTCGATTAAAAATGATAAACAGTGGTCATTGTGGTCTTTCGCCATCATTATTGAATTACTATCATGTTGCCGAAGAATATACACGCATCGTCACTACAAGGTGCAAACGGACTCTTCACTAAGCCGTCAACCAAGCATTCTATACATCAAACTAAGTATCGACCGGGAAACGACTTCTTTTTGGGGTGAAAAATCACGTTTTATTGTAAAACTCACTGTTACGCACTCAACACTTTGTGCTGGTGGATATATTGAATAAATTAATAAACGGATCATGGAAGTATTTAAAGTAAAGATAACCTTAAAAAGAAGTCTTATTTAAAAATAAACTTGTGAAAAAAAATGAGGTTTGGTCTAGACTAGAATATATAAAACAAAAGCTACTTCCAGGTTTATCCTATTGAATACTTCAGCAAAACTAAAGTTACTAATCGTAAGTTGTTAATCATGAGGCAAAAAAGTCAACGTATTGTACTCTTACTTACTTCTACAAAAATATATATAATTAGGACCAGTCAGACATAACATAGACATTATTAGAGGCGCTCGAGGCCAATGTTTATATTTGATTATTTATGGAAGAGCACTGTAACAATATTATTACTATCATTCGTTACAATTGTAGATTAATGACAGTTTGAGGATTAAGGCTAAAGTCTGCGCGTGCAAAACTGAGAAATTCACAGCAAAAACTAAAACAAATCGTGTGAGCGGAAACCTGCCCCTTTGACACCTATTAGTCGTAATTAAATTATTTGAGATGATGCTAAAGGAGCAACTTGATTTTATTTTATTATTAGGGAAAACAAACAATTACACACTATAAATGGTTAACAAAGAATTATACGAGACTGCATCAGTGTGCAACTAACTACGTTATCCACATCTTATATAATTAAAATCGGAAGGTACATGCACGAGCACAATTGCCTTAGCTTTCTTAAATACTATATAAATTAAAAAGAGTAAAACACAACAACACAAAAATCTACAGATACAGAAATAAGTAGGTTAGTTAATCCTCAAAGTTTTTGATAGCTTTAAGGATCATTTCGAAATCTATTAGCAGACAAAGAAAATAAATCTAAATTTGAGAATAGGGTGTTGTAATTTTTCGCTAAACGACGCAAAGGTGCGCGGATCCCCGCGTTTGTGCGACACGAGGAGACAGCAAACAGCGGGCAACCGCGCACCTCGCGTCTTATGATATTTGTATATCTTATATATATGCATCTTATATGTTCTAGGTACTACATAACACAATCTGTTTGTTAAACCTGAGCAATCGTATTTGTTATTACACAGGTCAGGTCATAAAGAAACATGCTTTCCAAAAAGGTGCGTCTAATATTCAGAGTAGTAAGTTTATAATGTTTTAATAAATTATTGTAAGAGGTAGTTTTACGGAAGCATCGGTAATGAGTGGCTTTAAGGAATTTATATTGTACGGTTTCGAGGTTTTCTTTGTATTTTGTATAGAAAGGGTTCCAAATGATTGCAGCATAATCTAACTGTGATCTAACCAAAGATTTGTATAAATGAATGTATGTATGAGTACGTTTAAAATCGGTCATGCATCTCATCACAAACCCATACATGCGAAAGGTATTACTAACAATTTTATCCAGCAACACTCCAAGGTACTTAACTAAATTTGATTTGTGCAATATGGTGTTAATTAAGTTATATGTGTGAGTTATTACGTTTCTGTTCTTGGTAAATGTTATAGATGACCACTTTGCAATACTTACTTGAATTTTATTTTCGATACAGTATGTCGAGAATCTATCCAGATCCTCTTGAAATGAAACACCGGATGTAACATTTATGGATGTAGATTCAAAACCTTTGATGACTACTTTTTGAGTTCTATTTATGACATACGATGTAAACCAACGAAGTAATACCCCGAATACCGTTGAAAGCAATTTTCGTTAAAAGCAGTTCATGATCCACCTTGTCATAAGCTTTTCGAAAGTCTGTGTACACAGCATCTACCTGTAATTGTCGATCCATGTTATTAAACAAGAAATCAGTGAAAACCATTAAATTTGTGACTGTTGATCTTTTTTAACAAATCCATGCTGTTGTTTTATTATAATGTTATGTAATATAGGATAAATCTCGTCATGAACAAGTCTTTCGAAAAGCTTCGACAAGGTGGACAAAATTGAGATGGGTCGGTAATTTTCAATATCGTGCCTGGAAACAGATTTATGTACGGGAGTTATATTAGCTCTTTTCCATATTTCAGGAAATGAACCTTCTGAAATACATTTGTTGTATAGAATATATATGGGTGTGCATATGATATCTGCTGTTTTTTTAAGATAAAGTGCTGGTATACCATCTGGCCCAGGACCTTTTGTAGTATCTAGTGTTTTTTTTTTGATTCGTCGTACAATTGCGGAGGCAACCAAGTACTTTTGTCAAACGTGGATTGTTCGTAGACTGAATGAAAAAATTCAGAGAACCTATTACAAATTTCAGTAAGATCACCCGAGTTATGACCTTCATAAGAAACTGTGGAGGGCATTAGTTTTACGATTTGAAATGTAACTCCATAAGTATTTAACGTTTTTATTAAAATTTTCTTCAACTGAGTCAATATAGTCATTGTAACGTTTTTTACATTCAGCTTCAAAACTTTTTCTTAAGAAGGAAAATTATTCGTAGTCTGATGTATTACCGTATACCATCCATTTTTCCAGGCTCTATTTTTGTTCTTAAAGATGCGTATTAATGACTAGGAGAACCAACAAGGGAACTTAGACGAGCGTAAGGAGGCTACAGGCGTATGATTTTTTATTGTTCGGAAAATAGCATCATAGAAAACATTTACAGAGTCTTCAGCCGCCATTCCGCACTAAACCAATCAACTTTACACAAGTCTTGGTTGATTAGGTTGTAATCAGCTTTATAAAAGTCATATCTAGTTACTTTTGCTCGTGAAAATGCTAATTCAGTTTTATGAGGAAAAGTGGAAAAAAAAGGGGGATGATAATTGTCCTTAGGTAATAATAGTGGTGATGGTGCGTAAACACGGCAATTTTTATTACTAATAATTAAATCGAGAATACGCTCTTTATGATATTTTAAATAATTAAATTGGGAAGCATTTTTACTGACATAAAATTATCTAAATGCTTACAAACAGACGAGTTACCATTACAATACAGTGCCCCAGAATTATCGTTAGTGTAAGCATGCCACTCAACGTCCGGTAAATTATAATCCCCAAATAAATAAACGTTACTCGAATATAACCTATCCAATATACTATGAAAGTTCTCAAAGTGAACACGATAGATGTCTTCAGAAGTTTTTGGTGGAATTTATGTTGCGCCAATGTGATATTTGTCCTGATCGACACAAGGAAGCTCGATAAGAACATGTTCTATATGTGGATTTGTAGCAAATTCATTCGGTACGCACACGGCATTAAGCTTTTTAAGGACAGCCACTAGTACTCCGCCCCCCTCTTTTTTATTTGTGGCGAAGCGAATACGGTCGCATCTAAAAACTACGTAACGCTCGTCAATATATTCGTTATCAAATATGTGAGGAGTGAGCCAGGTCTCAGTTAAAATAATTATATCATAGCAGTTACTTAAAATGTTCATAGTTAAAATATTGAGTTTGGTTCGAATGCCCCTGCAATTTTGATAATAGATTGTTAAGTTATCTAACGTTAGGGACATATCGAATTAAAAGAGGATACATTACACAAAAAGTAATGAGTTGTGTTACTTGTAAAACTGACAAGTGAATAACTTCTAGACCGTCCTTAAAATATATAAATAGAAGGTTGTGTAATAACAAATACAACTGCACCCATATAGGACTGAAAGCCCAAAATATTAGTCCATACCTAAAAATATTAAAAATAACCTTTACCTGCCTATTAACCGACTTAAAAAAGGAGGTTATCAATTCGACCTTTACATTTACCACAATAACGTTTTAAGAAATACATTTTTCGAATATTTAGTATTGAAATTCACGATCATTAGTTTGCGAACATTTTTGTGTCGGCTTCCGCAAAATGGAGCTTGTCGCGTTGCCTCAGCAAAATTGTTACAATACTAATAAGGAATTCCTTTTACACAAATACACTTGCGACTCGCGAACGGAGACATGCGCGAATGGTCATTTGCGAAAATGGCAGATCCGCGAATAGTCATTTCTGTGACTGATACTTGCGCGACTGGACACTTGCGCGTCTAATACTCCGTGAGATTCGTTACAGACAAAACATAACATCACGCCTGATATTATTGGTTGAGTTGTAACTGTGAATAAGTCCCAGACAGACTGGAAGGTAATAGTAATGCTGCTGTTTTTTTATGGTTTTACACTGTTTTATAGACAAAAATGTTATAGAATTTCGTTTCATATAATTTTTTTCTCATATTTTCATTTCATAGAATACTCAATACTCAGAATGCTTCGAAAAAAATTAAATTGCAGATTTTTGTTACAAATAAAATTTTATGTTCGATATTCATATCATAGAATAACAAATCAAATATTCTTTATACTCATATTGTTTAGTTAATATAAAACTTATTACCAAGATATACATTTTATCGAGTGGCAGTTTCTAAATGTTTCTATTCATTCATACCTTTGACAAAATGCATACCCTCCTATAAAATAACAACACCGCGTGCACAAAAACAATACGGGTAATCTTGTTATTCTCATTAATAGTGACTTAATATACACGTACGTACTGTGTTTATTTTGCGGTTCATAATTGTTAGAGTGCCCTAATTTTATTACTGCGACCAATTTCGACGTAGTTGGTCATAGTTCTAACCTAACCTAACCTATTTGGTTAGGTTAGGTTCATCATCATCATCATTTCAGCCGAAAGACGTCCACTGCTGGACATAGGCCTCCCCCAAGAAGGGGGGTTTTGCCATAATCGCCACGCTTGGCAGGCGGGTTGGCGATCGCAGTATGGTTGTTATAAAACACAGAGAACGCTGCTGCCCATTCTCTGGTAAGTCCCTTAGTCGCCTCTTACGACACCCACGGGAAGATATGGGATGGTGCTATTCTTTACGTCCGGACACCATACAGAACTCCGGACACCATACTGAACGTAGGTTAGGTTAAACAACATAAAAAATAGAGATACGATAGACGCATTCGACTGTGTGTATATTTATTTATAAAATTATGGATAGCATGACGTGTACTTTTACATTTTCGTTGAAATAAAATACCATGGAAAAATACATCGAACAAACAATATTCGATAAAACATTGGAAAATTTCGTTATATATTATAATATATAATTTCATACAAGAACCAAATATCATATGAAACATTTTCGGCGAAACGAAATTCTATGAGATTTCTGTCTGCGAAACACCGTTTTTTATTCTTGATTTTAATGAGTGAAAATTTCAGTGTTTTTAAAAATGAAATGAAACGATGGCGGCCTGAATTTTTTTCCATTTTTTTGGTGATAGGTGCCATTTTCATGGTTTTCGGGTTAGCTGATAACAAAAATGATGTCAGAATAATATCCAAGATGGCGCCGTTGAAACTTTCCGGATTTACTTTCATGGGTGTATTTTTATAGTTTTAGGGGTTGATGATAACGAAAATGAAGTTAAACTGAAAATACAAGGTGGCGCCGAAGAAAATTTCCGGACATGACTTCGCGTCTCTTGCATTTTTCCAAAAGATGAAATTGTCATACGAATTGTCTTTCAGATATTGTTCACAGACTTTTGTAGGTTAAAAGCCTTAGCTTCTCCATTTTTTTAGATAATTTTTATGTGTATTTTGAAAAATTTGATTTCAACTATGCCGTTTTCAAATATATTCAATATCAGGTCGCACTTTTTTGTCTTCAACTTTCTCTCTACTCAAATCCCAAACCTTTTTTTCTGATAAACCATTTACACTTTTAAACTTTTTATGAGTTGAGCCATCCATTCGCAAACATGGTTGGTTATGGCGAGAAGATAGGCAAAGAAACTCCTTACACACTCTTTTAAATCGTGTCACGGTTCTCATTTACACACCTTAATATTGTTCACTTCAAAAACTACTATAATGAAATATCAACCCCCTAAATAAATCTCACTCCCATATTTACCCCCTATGTTTAAGGGGAAAACTACTAAGTTGGGAACCTTGAATGACGTCCGACTTTGATTGGGATCACGTGAATGAATGTCAAATTTTAAGTATTTTCTGAAAGTATTATCAATCTTTAGTTTTATATTAAATAATGTCTTTTTTTTGGTATCTCCATGTCAGGATTCATTACTAGAAACTATACTCCATCCGAATTATTTGTAGTGGACGTAAGCCTAATTACAAAATACACAACGCTACTATTTATACACTGACACCCGTATCTTTAGTCAAGTTAAAGAAAAACTACTTGAGTTTAAGTAATTAAAGAATTTTAACGAAGAAATAACGGCCAAATTTCAAGCAATTACTAAACTACAGAATAAAAATCGTATCTTAAATAATGACTTTTACTCAAGTAATAGTATTATTTCTATATTGAACTAATAAATTCATAAAAAAATTCTACAAGTACCATGTATTAAAAGTAAAACAAAAGGGCTGCTTCAACAAATAAATGCGTGCACTCGTGCAATAGCGAAGCGAGCGAACGATTTGCCCTTCTTTGGCTCCAGACGGGAGCTGACAAACTAAAAGAGCGACCTAGCTTGCTAAAGAGCCGCTAACTTTTACTGAGTGCTCTCGGTCGTGAACTACTATGCTTCTGCATCTGCTCACATATGTATGTCTGCATACCCTTTTAAAGATTAAAGTCGTGCCGGTTCTGTGTCAAAGATCCTAGCAAATAGTTTGCTTTCGATCTTCAAAGCGAAATATTTTACTAACTCCCTTGAATAAGAGGAATACCTACCTCTTAAGAAACTTTATTTTGAGAATTTTCTTCAAACAACCTCCATTGAAAAGGGATTATCCTCCGACCAAAGGTGTGTTGTGGCTGGTGGTATTGTCTGATTCCTATGTGCGAGTTATTTGAATATCGCTATGTAGGATATGCCTGTTCATACAGCTGTTGTAATAAGGCACAATAACACTCCACAAATCGTCAATGATTCGATGCATAGAATCACGGAATAACAGACTGACGCCATGTTCAAATATTCGAAATGAGAGATTAAACCTGACACAGAAATATGAAGCTTTATTTAAAAAAAGTAGATTAAAATATAGACAGACATTCGCAGGGCTCGGTTTTCGGAATGCTTTGTAATGTGGAATTCTCTGAACAATACAATACGAAATATCGAACTTAACCAAACAGACCGGTATTTTTGTGCATTCAGCACAACAAATACCGATCTGTAATATTTGAGTTGCTGGAAAGTGTAGTGTGTACGTGTGTGTGTGTGTGTGCAGTATTATGTTCCTTTTTATAATGGCGCATTTCAGTTTTTGTTGTTCGTATATCCGATTACAGGTGATGTGACACAAATGATCAGTTACATATTTTGTTAAGGCTTCATGTATTTTGTTTTTTTCTTAGCCACGTTGAGTGAGGGTTTGTTGATCATAGCAAATTTACAGAGAATACCCTATCTACCTATTTTCTCTCCCTCATCATCAACTATTGCAATAATTCTAATTGATTTGGGGTCGGCATTCTTCTTATTCCCAACTTATCTATTAGATATCTTTGGTCTTCCCCTATTGTTAGAACAAGTTATACTCAAAACTTCCTTCACGACATTTTCCTTCCGAATCACGTGTACCCATACCATGACCGTCGACTTCAACAAAACATTTCAGTCACTGGTAGCACTTCCAATCAACGGACCCTTTAAGAAGCCGTCAACCTAGCATTCTGTAGATCAAAATAAGTAACTTTACGCAAAAATTATAGCTGGGAACAGACTTTTTTTATGGGTTGAAAAATTATGTTATTCGGTAGGACTCAATGTAACGCACTCGTATCATTGTGCTGGTGGATGGATTGAATAGTACGGGGGTCGTGGAGGTGTTTAAAGTAAAAATCTAACATTAAAAACACGTAGTTAAAAAAAAGTAATGAAAAAGTTGGAACTTTGATCCCCAATATCTCCGTATACTAGAAGGTTCCCAGGTATGCGTATGTGCGTTTCGGCTTCGTTAAGGGTACTTTTACACCCACTATATATCGCTTCTCGTTACGCCACACATCACCCTTCTGCCGTCAATCTATATAAAAATAAATGTCTCTTTCTTTGATCTGTCTGCATTCCTTAACCATTTCACTGATTGCGATGAAGCTTTGGTAAGACGTCGCGTGCACACTCGCAGAGAGAGAAAGAGTAGCTGACACTAAGTCACGGCTAACAACTACATAGTTCCGTATAAAAATCTAACTAAAAAAATCACTATTACTACAGGAAACGGGATATTTACCATGTTTACTATTTTTGTTGAGTTCCCGATATTTCGGCGCTGTTGCAAGCACCATGAAAAAAAAAAAAAAAAAATCACTCTGGGAATCGTTATGAAACTCATACTCGAACTGATTATTGAGAGAGGCATTTTAGTTGCACCTTTTTTAGCATACTCTGAGATTAGTATGTGAAGTTTGAAGTTATTATGTATTTGTTTAATTAACAGCAGTAACTTTAGATTGGTATTGTCGGTAACTTACCTACATACCAATGTTGTGTCTTAAGAACAACGTCGAGATATCTCATAGATAATAGGAAGGATACACCAATGCTCTTAACTCTTAAATCGTATAGATCTATGGAAGTTTATCTGTATGAAATCTTTCTTAACTTATTCTGTAAACCTGTCCCCAATTTTTCTCTTTGTGGATATTCTCAAGATATCTTGTGGGTCGATATGGTTTTAACCAAGACATTGGCCAAGAATTTAGTTATTGCCTCGAAGATATCTACAATATCTATTTAAGATATGTCTTTGTTACTTAGGCTCATAAGACAAATCATTTGAATGGAATATTTTGATATTTATTTTTGTAGGTATTTCTAACAGTAACCTACTAATATCTGCATCAATTGCTATTGGTACTGCGTGGTATTTTTAAATTGGTATTAGTATTGCATAGCAAAATTGATAGAAATCAATGCAGCAACACGAATAGAGCGGTTTGCAAACATGCGAAACTGAATCCATAAGCGGATTTACAACCGTACCAGTGCGCAAAATACTGCCCCGCGGAAATAATACTTTAATGGACTCGTTCGTTGAAACCTATAACAATGTAAAGCTTACGGAAGCCTCAATTTGATTAAATGGAGGTTTCCATTTGGAAAGCTTTACATTGTTGTAGGTTTATTGAATAATTGCATGAAATGTTTGTTGTTTGTAACAAACAAAAGGATTATTGGAGGTAAATTTTGCATTTCATTTAAAATCACGTATTTACATTGCCGTTATGTATTTACAACTGCCGATATTTTATTTTTTAATATACATAGGTTTTATGCGTCGCCTCAACTTAGAAAAAGAAAATGACTGAAGTTAGGCCAGGCTTCACATAAAAATCTTCCAATCTTCTTCTTCTTATTCTTGACATTCTGAGAAATTTATTGATCGACTTGCTTTGACGTTCTTGTTTTTATAATTTTAATTATTTTATTTTATTTGAGTAGGAGCCTGGAAGTACTAAGGCAAAAATCGTATACTTATATATATATATGAGTAGCATCTTACAAGTTTTGTACGCAAAATTAAAGTGATTTTGTCGTGTGTATTATTATAGTGCTTATGTTATCGCCCGATAGTCAAACTTGGGCCTACTTTTGGCCATTAATCACATGAATAATCTCCCGATTTTTTCGCTTCGAAGGAAGTATTTTTAAACAAACAACAATGTTGAGGTACATAAAAGTATTAAAAAAGAATAACGAAAAAATAGATATTTTTTTTAAATTATGAGTGGGCTTAAATTTTTTAAAAGTTACTTGTGAAATTTTACGAACATGAAATCCTTTGAACGAACTTTCACAAAGCACTAAGCAGTTTATTCAGCAGCTCGTAGCCTTGGCTACGCGCCTGGCTACGCGCGTAGCAACGCACTCCGGAGCAATGCTACGCGAGTGGCCGAAAAACGAAAACATCTCGTAGCGGACGGCATTCATGCTACGGATATACGACATGCAGCTCACTCAAACAATGAGCTTAATTTTACTTTTTTTTCGGATTCACTGCGTGCTTTCAGTTGCTGTTATTTCACTAAACTTACATGAAAGTGTTACGTTTATTTTATTTCGATATGAAACATAACATCTATATACATAAATAAAATTGAAGTGTCGGTTTGTACGCCATGGGCTATATATTGCACAGATCGATTTTTTTGGGGTATTATTTTTGTGAGGTATCGAAATTAAGGGTTTTAAAGGGTGTTTAAAAAACATTATGCTCCTTCTGGGTCAGTCGGGTAAAATATATTTAACTTATATGGTTAAAAGTAATTAGCAGGTTAGTAGCAGTGGCTAATCGATTGGCTGCTGCGCTGCGTGTCGCGGGTTCGATTTCCGCACGGAACAAATATTTGTATGGCCTACAGATAGTTGTTCCAGGTCTGGCTGTTTGTGTATGTGAGTTTAAATGTTTGTAAACGCACCCACGATACAGGAGAAATTCCTAGTGTGGGGCAATGTATTTAAAAAATAAAAAAAAAGAATTCAAAACGGCAAATCGTATTGAAGTGAAAAAATCGTATGACAAGAAAAGTTAAATCGTCAGCGGAATCTTTCACATTTAATTTTCTGAATACTGAACTAAATACAAGTTGGAAGCAGGCGAGACCCAATTTAATATAAAATTATGAAAATGGTATGGTACTGCTTCCAACTTTTATTTAAAATGTGCTTTTTTATCTTTAATTTTTTTTTCAGTAGGGCTTTCGGATTTTTATATAACTTCTTTTTTGTTTTGTCACAGAACACCGGCGATTACTGCGGTCGATGGGCAGCGCTCCAGCAGCTGGCGCTCACGTTCTTCAACACTAACTTCGGAATCAACTTCATCCTGTACTGCCTCTCGGGACAGAACTTCAGACGAGAGCTGTGCCAGTCCGTGCCCTGCCTACGCAACTTCAGACGCCGCATTGATGAGTTGCAGCTAAGCTCCCGCTACCGTGAAAGAGCTAGCAGTGTAATTAGTAAGTATCACATTACATCTGTGTACCCAATTACAAACAGGCTTACTGAGTCAAGGTTCGGTAAAACCGGAATGGACGAAAAGCGAACTGGCTGCGGATACTGTCAGATACTTTAATACATTATCTGCCAGAGTCTCTTGTTCCGCGTCCACAATGTGTCCGTACCAGCTTGACCGAACCTTCAAAGTAGCCTGCGCTCTAAAACATGCCTTTTTACTTTCAGTATTAACACTAGATTGACCCGTCTTTTATAAGCATAACACAATCAACGCATCTTAGGCCTTGTAGAAACTCCGTCCATATATAATTTGGTATGCTATAAAGAATGCTATACACAACAATCTCTATCACATATGTAGGTACACAAATACCGATGTCGACGAGCGCAATAACATGCGGTCGCTGCTTCGTCGAATTCATCGCAATGAAATACTCTTCAAATATTCGCTGAATATTTGATGAAAAATATTTCAATCAACTGAGCTTGGTTGTTTGTTTGCTTTAGCTAGAAAATTGACCACAATATTGGAATTGCAACTCCAATGCAGAGCTGATTTTAATTACTAGGAATCGAGTATTAAGTTATTGATTCCAAATATTCAATAATTCTTCCGATGTGATTTATACATTCAAAATATTGGCAAAACCTTTCAGTAATATTTAATTATATAATTAAAGTGTAAGACCGTAAAGAATCAAAGACAAAGTAATTTATTTAAAACATTCTCAGTAACGTTGGTTAGGCTACGCCTGTGGCTGCATTGGTCAATATTCATATCATTTGTTCAGTCCGCCAAAGGGATAGCGCAAAAAAAAATACTTTTGAACCTAGTTAATCATATTACGATTCCGATGCTTATGGCAACATGCTGCAATATGTTTGAACCTGCTTGGCGCAACAAGAAATAAAAACAAGCAGGGATACGGATAAAAGAAAAATGTCGACAGAACTCTGCGAAAAGTTGTTTCGAATTTTCTGAAATCGTTTTTTCTGTTACCCTCCCTATACACAAAAAAAGGAACCTGATATTTCACTGCGCGTTGGAATTGTTGTGAACTTAATTGTACATGGGTACGGAATACGAGGCTTATGCGAAAAATACAAATAGTATAAAAAGACAATAGTCCTTTTGAAACTTATTTCACATAGCAATTCAACAAGCAGAGCAAGAGAGTAATTACAATGCCATAATACGTGCTACCCGTATAAAATATTGTATAGATGAATCCCTATTCTACCCTTCCTAAATTTTTTTTTACACACACATTAGAGAGTAGTCCTTTGTGAGGATGTGCTCGAGCCCCGCACCCCTCACGCATTTGCTGTCGCAGACATATGTATATACACACACCCTTTTACACATATTATATGGCATACGTTCGATACCGGCCTTGCATACGCACTTTGTTGTCATATTGTGCAATCAATTTTTGACCAGAGTTATAATAATGATATTTTTATAGACTTTTGAGAACTTGATCGTGAATCAAACGGATGCCAGTGGCCGGCCCTTATTTGAAGTCTAATATTTGATTACCTAATCAACTTTAATATAGCTGTATAAAATAAAGTGCAAGTGTATTTTCAGTCTAGTAATAAGAGTCGATTCCTTTGTGCCTGTGGTCAGCTACTGTCACATCACTCGCTTAGTACACTGACCTGTATAAACATACACTGCGATGTATCTGAACAAATTTACAAAGGTTTGGAGTTTGGCGGCCTCGAGATCCCTCGACAGCAACAACGCTTCAGCTACGCGCCGTCTCAGAGTTCCTCAGGTAATTACGTACGCATGTTAATAGCACAACTCTTTACCATAAGGCTAGAAGGGCTAGCACGGTCAGTGTTGTCGATTGTTGGGTCATTTCGGTGGTACCAACTTACAGTAAAGTCTGCAAGAGAATTTCTTAATTATTCGGCTATATTGTTTGCATGTATCAAAGGTACACTCGACTATCAGGGAATATCACAGATTTCCAGCCGGCTTTTTTAGTATTTACTTTTTATTTGCAAACGCTCTACCTATGCGCTGTATAGCAAATATTGGAAACATTGGCAATATTGTCAATAACTTTCATTTGCAAAATTAAAGACGGGGTTGCCAGTTTATTTTCTTTTTGTTGTGTGGAGCATACATGACCGTTTTTAATTAGATGTCTGATTAAAAACAAAAATACCTTTTTATGAAATGTAGCTTATGTTCCGCCGTAGCCCTACCGTGTAAGTCTGTATAGCTTACCTGTTTTATTTTATTTCTTTTTCCTTCGTCTTTTGCGCTTACCTTATTTTGGTGCCCTGTCCAACTTAAGGCATTTAAGGTTTATTAGGCAATGAGTGCAACCACTACTCGAATGAGTGATAATATACTCGGACTATTAACGTTTATGTAACGGGTTTGTGTATCATTGTTAAGAATAGGAAGGTAATTGAAACCTTATTGTCGGTTTTAGAATTGAGTATTTGAAATTTAGTCTTTAGACTTTCAAGGAATATGACAACTTTACAGCCGGCTTTTTTAGTTTTTACTTTTAATCTACGAAACCTTCCTGACGGTTTTAGAATTGAGTATTTGAAATTTAGTCGTAACTTGTCAAAATCTACTTAAGTTTTAATTTAGCGGTTAGATTTCTGTTTGTTGGAATTAGCACTTAGTGAATTTAATCAAATGAGTGATTCTCAAGTCATAAGCGCACTCTGGGAGACGCCAGGTTTTATGACATTTAGCAGAGGTAAAGCATCTACCTAATTAATTAGTTTGCAAATACCACCCTTTATCTAGCTAATCCTCTGAGCTAAAGAACTTTAATGAAAGCAGTATTGTCAGAAATAATAATATTTCAAATAATATCTTGTTAAAGCAAATTGCACTCCTTGAAATTACTATAAGGATTAAAATAAAGTACGTGGTGCGGATTAACATTGATTATTATAAACCGGCGCGCTGATCGGTCTATGGTGTGGTTTTATTTCTTTATTGAGATCTAATCATGGAAAGCATTAGTATAATCAATGCCACTAGTGCGAATAAGTGACTTTTATTTATCAAAACTGCAACTGCTGGTGGAAATGCAGCAGATTTACATTTCGATTGGTTAAAACCTTCTCTATTACCCTAGCTCTGGTTTGTAGATACGCAAATTATGATATAGACTAAGTTTTATGAAACTCATTTGTAGTTTTCGTTGGCTTGTAGCGGTTCAATGTTCGTACTCAAAGGTTTCTTTAACGGGTCTATTTTTATCGTGTTTTAGATCAGTATTTAAGTCGGTTGATAACGAAACACTTAACTTTATCCGTGTTGAGAATGTGTGCAGTCTAGTGGTGTAGGTCTATATTACATTTTTCACACCACCTGCTCGTAAATGTCAAATTATATGTCCTTATTCGAAGTTTATATCTGATTACCTAATCCACTTTAATGTACCTTTAGAAAATAAACTGCAAGTGGATTTTCAGTCTAGTAATGAGGATCGCTTTCTTTGTGCCCTTTTTTTTTTTTTTTTGGTCAGCTATTGTCACGTCACTCGCTTAGTACACTGACCTGTATAAACCTACACTGCGATGTATCTGAACAAATTTACAAAGGTCGGGAGTTGGGCAGCGCCGAGCAACCTCGACGGCTACAGCGCTTCAGCTACGCGCCGTCTCAGAGTTCCTCAGGTAATTACGTACGCATGTTAATAGCACAGCTCTTTACCATAAGGCTAGAGGGGCTAGCACGGTCAGTGTTGTCGATTGTTAGATCGTTTCCGTGGTACCAACTTTCAGTAAAGTCTGCAAGAGCATTTCTCAATTATTCGGCTATATTGTTTGCATGTATGCGTGCATCAAAAGGACACTCGACTTTCAAGGAATATGACAACTTTACAGCCGGCTTTTTTAGTTTTTACTTTTAATCTACGAAACCTTCCTGACGGTTTTAGAATTGAGTATTTGAAATTTAGTCGTAACTTGTCAAAATGTACTTTAGTTTTAATTTAGCGGTTAGATTTCTGTTTGTTGGAATTAATCATATATATTATCATCTCTGTCCTCAGGACTAGATTGAGGTCAAGAGTAAGCCCATACAGAATAAAAAAAAATAAAAAATTAAAATTAGCTCTTAGTGAATTTAATCAAATGAGTGATTCTCGTCATAAGCGCACTCTGGGAGACGCCAGGTTTTATGACATTTAGCAGAGGTAAAGCATCTACCTAATTAATTGGTTTGCAAATACCACCCTTTATCTAGCTAATCCTCTGAGCTAAAGAACTTTAATGAAAGCAGTATTGTCAGAAATAATAATAATACCTGCTCGTAAATGTCAAATTATATGTCCTTATTCGAAGTTTATATTTGATTACCTAATCCACTTTAATGTACCTTTATAAAATAAACTGCAAGTGGATTTTAAGTCTAGTAATGAGGATCGCTTTCTTTGTGCCCTTTTTTTTTTTTTTTTTGGTCAGCTACTGTCACGTCACTCGCTTAGTACACTGACCTGTATAAACCTACACTGCGATGTATCTGAACAAATTTACAAAGGTCGGGAGTTGGGCAGCGTCGAGCAACCTCGACGGCTACAACGCTTCAGCTACCCGCGGTCTCCGAGTCCCTCAGGTATTTACGTACGCATGCCAATAGCACGGCACTTTACCATAGGGCTAGAGGGGCTAGCACGGGCAGTGTTGTCGATTTTTGGATCATTTCGGTGGTACCAACTTTCAGTAAAGTCTGCAAGAGCATTTCTCAATTATTCGGCTAAATTGTTTGCATGTATATGCGTGCATCAGAGGGACACTCGACTTTCAAGGAATATGACAGTATTACAGCCGGCTTGTTTAGTTTTTACTTTTTATCTACGAAACCTTCCTGTCGGTTTTAGAATTGAGTATTTGAAATTTAGTCGTAACTTGTCAAAATGTACTTTAGTTTTAATTTAGCGGTTAGTTTTCTGTTTATCCCAATTAGCTCTCAGTGAATTTAATCAAGTGAGTGATTCTCAAGTCATAAGCGCACTCTGGGAGACGGCAGATCGCAGATCGTTTATAAAAGCTGCAACTGCTAATGGAAATGCAACAGATTTACATTTCGATTGGTTAAAAGCTTCTCTATTACCCCCGCTCTGGTTTGTAGATACGCAAATTATGATATAGACTAAGCTTTATGAAACTCATTTGTAGTTTTCGTTGGCTTGTAGCGGTTCAATGTTCGTACTCAAAGGTTTCTTTAACGGGTCTATTTTTATCGTGTTTTAGATCAGTATTTAAGTCGGTTGATAACGAAACACTTTATCCGTGTTGAGATTGTGTGCAGTCTAGTGGTGTAGGTCTATATTACATTTTTCACACCACCTGCTCGTAAATGTCAAATTATATTTCCTTATTCGAAGTTTATATTTGATTACCTAATCCACTTTAATGTAGCTGTATAAAATAAACCGCAAGTGGATTTTAAGTCTAGTAATGAGGATCGCTTTCTTTGTACCTGTGGTCAGCTACTGTCACGTCACTCGCTTAGTACACTGTCCTGTATAAACATACACTGCGATGTATCCGAATAAATTTACAAAGGTTGGGAGTTGGGCGGCGTCGAGCTCCCTCGACAGCAACAACGCTTCAGCTACGCGCCGTCTCAGAGTTCCTCAGGTAATTACGTACGCATGTTAATAGCACAGCTCTTTACCATAAGGCTAGAGGGGCTAGCACGGTCAGTGTTGTCGATTGTTAGATCGTTTCCGTGGTACCCACTTTCAGTAAAGTCTGCAAGAGCATTTCTCAATTATTCGGCTATATTGTTTGCATGTATGCGTGCATCAAAGGGACACTCGACTTTCAAGGAATATGACAACTTTACAGCCGGCTTTTTTAGTAAGCAGATCGTTTATAAAAACTGCAACTGCTGGTGGAAATGCAACAGATTTACATTTCGATAGGTTAAAACCTTCTCTATTATCCCAATTCTGGTTTGTAGATACGCAAATTATGATATAGACTATTATTTAATTTTTATATTGTTTTCTTATTTCCAAAATGAAACGAAGCAAAATTTTCCAAATGGGAACAAACTAGATATACCATAACATTGTTACTTGAAAACTGTGTCTGTACGCCATGTGTATATTGGTTGTATACTGTTTCTTGATTTCCTAAAAACTACCTTAGTTAAGTAAGTCCAAGGCTTACTTTTCCCAAAAAAATCCTCTAGAACGATTTGTAAGATTCTGATTTATCCCCTTGGTGCATAATCTACTATTATAAACGTTTTTTTAAGATACTGATTATTAACTTAACGTTGTATAGTTTTTGACGTTTAAACGTCTCTATTTCAATCTGTTACAAGTAGGTATCCCTAATTTAACTACATTTTTGGCATTGGTTGTGGCATTTGCATTGAACCGTTTTCATGGTTATATTTAATCGTGCCGCTGCAGTCTGTCATAGCATCATCACGCGCGGATGCAGGATTTTAGTTTGATTAAATTTTCCAGAAAATTCATTTTAAACAAAGGGAGATGATAAACTTTTGATAATTAATGGAATTAGGCGTTACTTTACGGAAACCCATGATATACAACTCTGTATCCGCGCCTGATACAGATTGGGTTTCAGTTTGATGTTATGGTCATCTACGGAAGTGTATTTTTAGTACGCGTAAATAACGCAAGCTTCTAATATCGTAGCGAAAAAGTAAATGTTGTCGTAGCAATAGTGTTGCATAGCAAATATTGTAGCTTCGTTAGATATGGTCAAACTGCGCGGACTGGAGGGCGGACCGGACTGCGGGTACCAGAATTTCGACAGATTCTGTACGGAAGAGAGCAGTGGTGGCTCAGTGGGGGCAGTCCCGACTTACGAACAGTAAGTCGTGGGTTCGAACCCAGGCAGGCGCATTACTTTGTGTAATTTATTTCATCACCACTGCTCTCAAAACGGTGAAGGAAAACATCGTGAGAAAACCGGCATGTCGTAGAACCAAAAATTCGAAGACATGTGACATCTACCAAACCGCACTGGGCCCGCGTGGTGGATTATAGCCCATTCCCTCTCATAGAGAGGAGGCCTGTGTCCCAGCAGTGGGAACATTATAGGCTGATTATACTGTACTGAAAGTCCGCAAACTCTGGCGCAACACCGCATCTTTAGTGCGTAGCAAATGCTGTAGAATGGTAGTGCATAGCAAACTACTCGTAGAGCTTAGTAGCCTCGTAGTTTAGTAGTACAACACATATAGTAATTTGAATGTAAGATTGTTTGATTGTTGTAGATTACAAAGGTTTTCTTTACATGTGTAACAAAATTATTTACCGTTCGTATTTTCAAATTCATCAGACTAATTAAATTCTGACTTATTATTTTGTAATGAATGCACTGAGTAAGTTCTTTTTATGACAAAACGGCAATGACGTGACTGCAATCTATTTGGTATAGTTTTTTAAAGAACTTCATTTCAGAGATAATAATTCAATGTTCACATGTTGCCATTGTTGTTGATGCTTTGTTTTCGAAAATCAACATTTTGTGAGCTAGAGTTTTTATTGATCTGTATGAAGGGGATAGCAGGCGATTAGTACTCGCTGCGTTTATACCCAAATGTAAAGGTTCCCCCTTCAATAGAACCCTCGCTCTTCACTTTGACGAAATAAAAACAGTTTAAACGGAACAGAGCGCTACGAATCGGCGCTTCAAGTTTGGGTGTTTTATTCAGTGTATCACCGTACTTTGCGTCAGGGTTCTCAACTGCAAAGACTTTCTTAAAATTTAGTTTATCCTTAAAATCTTGTCTTTCAATAAGTACCGTTTATTTTATCGTGATTTGGGATTGATTTCAGAATTGTTTTCAGCACTACCGCAACCACCGGTGAGACCTCGAACCTTGGACCTTCCGGTAATTCACGTGGAATATAACAGGGCAAAAATGTGTTTCGACGTCATTGGAAATCATCGTCGTTGTGAGTGGATCAGCCGTATTAGTAGCTCTTGTAAAGTAGCTAGTTAGTCGCTTAGCTGTGTACTAGACGGGCCACTCAGTCACACACAAGTCTGCATTCGTAATATGATATATATGTACACTTATTTATAATGTAATATTTTTTTACGAGTATTAGATCAGAAAATAAACATGTTTACACGATTTGTCTATTCGCTACTAGCGGGATGCGTATAATAGTGAATAATTACAATTATGTATAATTCCTAGCATCTGCTTCAGAACTAGGTTTATACATTCACCTGTGTTTCAACACGCAGCGCCTGAAACCCTCTGACTTGATATGTAATTATGAGCTTACCAACAAATACAACACAACAACGGGACGTAATTAATTGTTTACTGGAAAACATTATTATTATAAATAGCTGTTTGACGTCTTACTCGTTAGATACGGGTCAGACGCACAAATATTATTAAGCTGTGATAAACTACGGTTCCTTTGCCGTGCAAATCTACGGTCGACAGTAATAACAAGCTCAAAAATTTAACATGTTACACAGACTAACCTGTATAATCGTTCACTCATGTTAAGTAAAATAAATATATGTATTTCTTGTCTGAAAGTGGCTCGTAATATTCGTAGCATAGATACCTATATCTATATATCCAATAGTTTTCGCTTTTAAGAACGCATTGAATAAGAATCTTGTATTGTTGCTTATATTTTATTTTTCGTACATAACATATTCACTGATTTTTTTATTTTATTTTTATTCTGTATGGGCTTACTCTTGACCTCAATCTAGTCCTGAGGACAGAGATGAGGTCGACGATGGAACGAGCTAACCCAAATGAAGCCTATTAACTCGCGATATACTTCAGCCCAAAAGAATTTAATTATAATATTTCACATTATAGCTCATAATTTTTTTTTATAAATTAAATAAATTCGTTATTTAATCCGTGTGACGTAAAATATGGAAGGCCCCTAGGCCAGCAAAGTCCTAGAACCGTCTAAGGACTTAAGGCTGTGTCACGGAAGCCCCTTATTAAATTAGGATATTGTTTTTCCTAACTTTTTACATTTTTAAATATTCTTAAGTAAAATACATATAAAAATGTACAAAATAGTAGCCCACCGGTAAGCTACCGGCAGTCAGGGCTCCAGAGAAAAGAACCTCCTAACAATTCAAGACGTGACATCTGGCTCTTGTAAATTAAGCCATTGGCTGACACGACTATCGGTACAGGCCAGCACATCAAGCTACTACAATCTGTCAAATTTCTTTAATAGATTTTCAACTTTATCACTAAAGCATTAGGTTCAAGGTTGATTGGGAAAATTTGACAGTTTCGGGTAGTTTGATGTGCTGGGGCCTGTACAAAGATCGCTCAGTTCACAGCCCACATGTCTACAATCTCAAAGCGAGTCAAATCAAGATACTTGATTTGCTTTCACAGCTTTCACGAGGTTCTCGTCATGCGAGACCGCTCGTTATGTCAACAATCATCGTGCGGTGCTCTAATCGAGTCACCACCACCACTATATTAGGCTTATTGGCTACAATAGTCCTACCAGTGATGATGGATTGATCCCAGTACAATGTAATATTTCAATGTCTTATTTTGTTTCTTGAGAAGAGTACGTAATTTGTTTTGGTAGGTATGTATTATGTGCGTTTTAGATATCCATTTATTTATTGGCTTTATAGAGTCGTGTTTGTATCGATTTATAAAAAGGTCAATTTCGGAAATATTCGAATATATAAATTTTTTTTATGCATGGTATACTGGGTAGCTTTATATTTCTTCCTAGTTTCATAATGTACCATAGAATGTAGCGGTGCATGAAGTTTGTAGAACACGTAATCAACTATCTATTAATTTTGTTATATTTACTAGTCTTAATTAGTTATTTAGCTAGCTCTTATTAGCATTAATTTAATTTTATAATATAGAATACAGTTATCAGTACTTAGTAGTACGGTCAAAATAAAAATTCAAGTTTACGATAATTCGCATAGCGCTGAAAATTGAAATGTGTAAAGTCCTCATCGAACAAATCACACATCAGCAAACAAATATATATTCAAGGCCAAAGGAGATCGGGCTGAAGCGGTCCAAGTAGCGTCGGTAAACGAGACCTATATTTTCTTGAAACTGATGTAAAGAGCACCATTTTTTGTTATGGCGTCAAAAAATTTCCTCTATGGAGAAAAAAGTTATTGATCATTTAAAATGGACTAAGTCTAACGGTTGCATTAATTACAAACAGCGTCGGTGATTCAGACATTTATCATTTTAAAGCTTGTTAAGCAAATCGGCGACGGGAGAAAAAAGTTAAACGCCATAATGTACAATTAGTGACAACAAAATCTTCTAATTCAAGAGGTACAAGGAGCGTCGGTGATTCAGACATACATCATTTTAAAGCTTGTTATAAGAGCGTTTTTCTTTGTTAAGAACATAAGGAAATCGGTGCCGGGAGAAAAAAGTTAAATGCCATAATGTACAATTAGTGACAACAAAATCATCTAATTCAAGAGGTACAAGGAGCGTCGGTGATTCAGACATACATCATTTTAAAGCTTGTTATAAGAGCGTTTTTCTTTGTTAAGAACATAAGCAAATCGGCGCCGGGAGAAAAAAGTTAAACAATTTAATGTATAATTACAGACAACAAAATCTTATAATTCAAAAGATATAAGGAGCTTCGGTGATTATTACTGTATGTGCGTTACCGGTAAACAAACCCTAGGCTGTTACGCACATATAACGTCTGTATTATCGTTTTTGGGCTGGGCACGGCGTCAAGAAGCAATACGAACACGAAGAGATCGCTGGATGGATTGCGCGAGCAATATAATAATGCTTTCAGGATATTGTTGCGACTGCTACGTTTCTCTAGCGCCTCAGAAATGTTTGCCGAGACCGACACTGATGGCTTTCATGCATTAATACGCCAAAAGACGGCTTCGCTGCTGTGCAGAGTGCGGAGTAGTCGCAACTATATCCTTAGAGCTGTGGCGGAGAGCTATACTCCAAATATTAAATATTTTGTACGGAATTTGATTTGGTAGGAAGCATGTTTCCTGTCTTGTCGTTGTTTCTTTTAATACAACTGTTATCTTTTATGTCAATGTTACTAACACTAGAATATAAGCTGTGTGTAATACTAACAAAATATGGATCACTGTTGTCCGAAATAAATGAATTTTTTTTTTTTTTTTTAATACGCCATCCTCGCATTCGCATTTCCTCGACTCTATTGCAAATAGTTAATAGTCGAATCATTTGTTCAAGGCCCCTTAGCTTGTACGTACGCGTACAACTGTCCTGTAAGATTACTCTCAAGCAGCTCTAAGGTATTTGCTGTGTCAAGGATTTTGTAAACGGTTCACTTTTATCACATAACAACTAATGCGACCAACTGTGAAGATCGGCTAATGTTGATACATGTCTGATTACCCCTCTAAGGATTATAGTCGTGAAGATTTTGCCTCCAGGACTTAGCAAACAGATCATTTTCAACTCATAATAACTAATACGACCGACTGTGAAGTTCGGCTAATGTTGAAACATGTCTGATTACCCCTCTAAGGATTATAGTCTTGAAGATTTTGCCTCCAGGACTTAGCAAACAGATCATTTTCAACTCATAATAACGACCAACTGTGAACTTCGGCAAACGACGAAACATGTCTGCTTACCCCTCTAAAGATTATAGTCGTGAAGATTTTGTCTGCAGGACTTAACAAACAGATCGTTTTCAGCTTATCATAACTACTGCGAAAAACTGTGAACTTCGGCATAGGATGAATCACGTCTGCTTACCCCCCTAAGGATTATGGTCGTAAAGGTTACGCTTATGTTTATCAGTGATGAAGTGATGAGGGCTTCATACTGCCCATACTGATAAATATCGCATGTACATAATAATAAACCTTGTATTACTTTTTTAATAAAATGATTAATTCGATTTAATAAAAGTCCTATTTAACTCTTTTTTAAGCGATTTCTATGAGCTTTAGTAATTGAAAAGCATCAAACACAACAAGTGATTTGAGTATCCTAAAATCAAAAAAGCTTCTTGGACCAGAGTCTATAGAAGTTTGCCCGATCTCCTTTTCGCTACCCATTTTTTGCGACCTTGAATAATTCTTAACCCTATTTTTTGAGCTAACTTGGCTGGACTATAGTTTCTTTTACTATTCTGATCATATTTGTTTTTGAATGTGACATGTCGAATGACTTAAACTAAAATGGCTAACCCGATGTTAGTCGCTTAGCTCGAGTGAACGATTCACTAGGGACACTGTTCACACCTGCTTAATTCCGAGTTACTACGAGTGAAATAAGCCAAACGGAAAGCCAAAATAAACAAAACGTGAGGCGTTTAATATTAGTTCAATTGAACAGCGTGCTTTCATGAAGATCCGAGCACACTAATTGGAACACATAGTAAAATGACGAGTGTGTTTAACAGTATTTTTTGTTGGCAGCGTCTTACGAGAGCGCGCATACACCAGGGACCTCGTTCGTCATCGTTGGACAGCCTCCGAGCCGCGACCAACGCTCGGAGCCTTTTATTGAAAAATGGACCTTTGACAACACGCGGACGTTGCGGATGCAAGTGCAGTCGCCCACACAGCCGCCCGCACAGCCGCACCTCGTACGGCGCAGCCAGCGCACTTTGCCATCACCGGCAGAGGCAGAGGCGATAGAGATGCGCGAACTGGGGGACACTGAGCTAAACTATGAACCCGACGACGTACCTATATACCCGGTACAGGATGCACAGCCGGAAGCTGATGAGGAAAGGGACCGTTCCGTGTCGTTCCCACTGTTTCCGTTCACGCGTTTGCTTATTCCCAAGAAGAAGCGTTCGAGCTCTGTTAGCAGTGGTACATCAAATTAAACAGCTCATGAGGAAGTTTATTGACAGAATGTGCCAAAGAAATTATAATAACTCAACTCTATCAGATCTCTATACATATAAACCTACTTATAGCTGTTTCAACAAAAAAAGGATATAAAAACATATAAAAACTATTAAAAAAAATCAAAGAATTAGAAAAAAAAAAATTAAAAAAAATATCATCTGTCCTTAACTTGAATTAATAGATAATGAAATAGAAATTAACGTAACATAGAAACCTACTTATAGCTGTTTCAACAAAAAAAGGATATAAAAACATATAAAAACTATTTAAAAAAATCAATAAATTAGAAATATATATAAAAAAATATAAAAAAATATCATCTGTCCATAACTTGAATTAATAGATAATGAAATAGAAATTAACGTAACATAGAAACCTACTTATAGCTGTTTCAACAAAAAAAGGATATAAAAACATATTAAAAGTATTAAAAAAAATCAATGAATTAGAAATATATATAAAAAAAAAACAAAAAAAATATCATCTGTCCATAACTTGAATTAATAGATAATGAAATAGGAATTAACGTTTCACTAAAAATATATCTTCCATATATCCGATACTTATTATTCATTTTAATTGCCACAAACATAATTGAATACACTGCTTTTAAGGATTTAATGTAGTATTAATGCTTTACTGCAAATCTATTCGGATTAAAACCATAATGTTATTAATTATAAGGTTAACAATTAATATGATTATAACGGAATGGAAAAAAACGTGTTGCACACCAACTAACTTGGGAAAAGGGTAGGAAGATGATGGTTGAAAATCTGACGGACAGACGGTAGACACGTCTTATGAACGTCCTCGACATGACGCTGAACTGTCGTGCACTTGTACTAGAGCAGCAGAGACTATACCTTCTTCGCGGAAACGAGATTAAATGTGTTTAATCTCGTTTCCTTCGAACGCCACGCAACATTTTCATGTAAAACTAAATCAAATATGATGTAGGTAATTATGGTAATCTAGTGACGAATTCCATTACCTACAGGAACGGCAACAAACACTAACTGATGTATCTGTCGGTGTACGTTGTCTGTAGCTGGTCCGAAACTTGTGCGTACGATTTTGACTGCTTTATAACAGAACTGATTTTAATCTCAACTCTGCTTTACTTCAAGTGTAGATCGCCAGGCTGGGGCTCCCCAGTGCTGGCGCAGTGGGCACCGGTGCAGGGTGTCCACTCTGGGCGGCGGCGGACGAATGTTCTACACATCAACGGCGGCGCCCACAGGTCGAGTTAGTGGACCTACTACACTTTCATACATCCACATCCCATCCATCGTGGGTGGTGAGGTTTCCTTCTGTCCGTCCCATTTCACTCATTTTTCACGTAGCTCATCCTACTTAATATTATAAATGCGAAAGTTTCCGAGGATGGATGGGAAATTTGTCACAAAGATAATTTATGACCTGAATTAACACATAAATGATTCTTTTTATCCCGGTAGTATGACTCCGTGGGACAATCAAATTCCCAGAATTTGATCCCTATTAACGATACCATCGAATGGTGTAATAATCAAAATGTGTCTTTTTTTTCCAAAATCAACGGGATCGATTCCTAGCTAGAAATATTTATTTTCCAAAAATCGAATCATGCAGTTTTAGTTTTTATCAAAATCGGGCTTGAGACTCCTTTGAGTATTTTTCGCTATTCATCATAGTTTTGGATTTGGCCACCCACGCCCACTTGAAAAAGTCATTTTGTGTATTTACATTCTAAATAATAGCTGCTTCTCATATCGAATTATCCTAGTTAATTATTGTATTTAAATATATCATCATCTGACTAGCCTTTTCCCAACTATGTTGGGGTCGCTCCCGTTCTAACCGGATGCAGTTGAATGCATTTTACATGGAGCGACTGCCTATCTGATTTCCATAACCCAGTTAGTACGGGTAACAGGATAGCAATTGGCAAGACGAGATGTCAGACTTTCGAACCACTAAGTACCTGTAACGACTACCAACAATTGATCTAAAACGACAGAAAGGACCAACGGCTTAACGTGCTTTCTGAGGCACGAAGGGAAACTCGGTACGAGTATGTAATTGACGGTCATCCATCCACAAGACGATCTATTAAGCGCGGCTTAACCTTGAAGATCGACCTGTGTGGGCTATTTAGCCACGAGCTCCTCACTCTGATGTTACATATAGGTACTATAATACCGTTTAATCGTATTTAAATATTAAAAATATAAATATCTGACTCTCGTTGTTAGTTATTAAAGTGGTTATCGGTCGACAATACGTATGAAATTGGTTTTTGAGAACTAAAATTCCATATACAAATTACATACGCATCTGGGCTGCTGTAATCGCTTTATTTTAATGTATTAATCAATCTAATCTTTTAGTAATATATATAAGTTAAACTGTAATATTTAAGTCAATTTAATCTTGTTACATTTAAAGTTTTTAGATTCTCTAATAAATTTTATCTTATATTCTCGATGTTACCTAGAATAAAAAAAATGTTATTGTAATTTGCATAAATTGCTTAACCTTTTAATGTCATCTATCTAATATTACGAGTATAACAATCACACACACACAATCAACACACACACACACACACAAACAAACACACACACACACACACATACACACACACACATACACACACACACATACACACACACACATACACACACACACATACACACACACACATACACACACACACAATCTGACACACACAAACACACATAATCTGTAGTCATATTATTCTGTATTACATGTTTAAAAATTCTAGTAGCTTTTGTAATAAAATCAGAAAAACCCAAAAAAGTCTTTCATTTATGAACCAACGATAGGAAGGAACTTTAAGGATCACGGAAAGCAGATTGAACAAGTGTGGTGACTGAACCAAACACTGGGCGGGTGGTGACGGGAACGTAGCGGGAGCCTATGTCCAGCAGTGGGGGCGCCACACTAGGCGCGCTATTCATTGATCAACTTATGTTTGCCTAAACAGTAGCCCGCCCAATTTTTGTACTCACATGACAGTCATGTGAGTACAGAATTGAACGGGTTAAAACGTTGACAGCTGCTGTTTCAACATTTTTTAAAACAACTAAATGTTGATGAAGTAGCAATAGCGTCCTTTGTCATCCTATCGAAACACGCGTAAAACTCTGTACTTACGAGTGTACAGTCATGTGCACTAATTTCTATACACTTACCTTAATTTAAAATGTATTTTTTTGCGGAATAACGATTGTGACTTTGAGATAAGACATATTTCATATAATATCTCAAAATACTACGTTCGTAACAACATAAAATTACAATATCAATATACATAGTAGGAGAAAATCACTTTTAAAAGTTGCTACGTGTAAACATATTAGTGCTCATGATTGTACATAGTCAGACGTGATGTCGGACATTACGGACAAAGTTAACAGCAGTTTTACTGAGTTAGATTTGCAGGATGTAAGGTAATGGGAATTGTTGCACCCTGTATTTATAATTGTATACTAATGTGTTTAGGCGATTGGGGAAAATTACCATACTTAAGTAGCAGCCAGGGAGTATTCCTCAAAACGCAAATATTTTTAAGCGCAACAAACTAAGCGCAACTAAATTATTCCTCGAAGCTCAACCTAATAATGGTAATGGTTGCACTTCTAGAAATAATTTAGTTGCGCTTAGTTGGTTGCGCCCCGCAGCCAGGTGCGCACTGCGAGATACCCCTACAGACATAAACAAATAACTATTGGTACAATTTCCTACAGCGCTCACTTTATTCAGCAGTACCTCTTCTACTAGCCGCTGTTCCAGAGCAACAGGTTGTACAAACAAAAAATAAGTAAGTATGTAAGTATCTGTGATAAAACTAGAAACATAAAGGTGTGATATAAGAAGGTTTTTATGGAGGTAAGCTCCAAAATGTTTTCTGTCAGGAACTAAATAGTGAATTGAGAAGCTACTCTCAAATTGATTACTATCTATACTAATATAAAAATCTTTGCCAAAACCCAAAGCAGTATGACGATAAGTTTAAATGAAAGTAACGTTAGGGCTAGGGCGTACCCCGCAGGCGACGCGCAGGGGCAGCACCCGGCCACTGCGGAAAGTGGACAAGGGTTGTCGCACCAGAACGGGCGGGTGCGACGTAAGACGCAAGCTCTGAGAGTAAGAGAAGTAAGAATGAGATGTGCGAGCTGGAATGTCGGTACGATGACTGGAAGAGGAAGAGAGTTAGCAGATGTGCTAAAAAGGCGACGGATAAAAATAGCGTGCCTGCAAGAGACTAAGTGGAAGGGTGAGAAGGCAAGAGAAATTGGAGAAGGATATAAGTTTTATTATTGTGGCAGCGATGGCAAGCGAAATGGTGTGGGAATAGTTTTGGATAGGGAGTTGAAAGAATGTGTGGTGGATGTTAAAAGAGTGAGCGATAGAGTGATAGCTGTAAAAGTGATTCTGGATAGTTTGGTGCTAAATATAGTTAGTGTGTATGCACCCCAGTCAGGAAGTGAGGATAGCGTAAAAGAGAAGTTCTGGGAAGACTTTGATCGAGTGATGTTGGATGTGCAAGAGAATGAAGAAGTGTATGTGGGGGGTGATTTCAACGGGCATGTAGGAAGAATGAAGGATGGGTATGAGAGAGTGCATGGTGACTGGGGGTATGGAGACCGTAACAGTGACGGCGAGACACTGCTTCAAGCTGCGTCTGCCTTCGACCTGGCAATAACAAATACGTGGTTTAAAAAAAGAGACGAACATCTCATTACTTATAAAAGTGGCCACCACGCGACGCAAATAGACTTCTTCCTGGTCAAGCGAGACAGTCTTAAATATGTCAAAAACTGTAAAGTGCTGCCAGGCGAAGACTTAGTCTCCCAACACAGATTGGTCATAATGGAGGTAAAAGTCAGTGTCTCGGCCAGTAGAAACAAAGATCGGCCCCCACCCAAAACCAGATGGCGTATGATTGAAAAAGAAGAATGTGCAGGTATGTTTAAGAGTCAAGTGGTAGATAAGATGATTGAAATGAAGGATATGGAAGGAAAAACTGTGAATGAACGTTGGATAGAGATGGCAGATTGTATAAGAAGAGTAGGAAAAAATGTTTTTGGAGAATCCAAAGGGAAGGGTATGATAGATAAGGATACATGGTGGTGGAATGAAGAGGTGCAAAAGAGTCTGAAAGAGAAAAAGGTTGCGTTTAAGGAATGGCAGGGTGTAGCAAACGGGAACGACAGTTTGAAAGAAGAAAAGAAAAAGATATATAAAGAATGGAAGAGAAAGGCAAAAAAGGCGGTAGCAGTTTCCAGGGCTAAGGCGCAGGAGAAGTTATACGACTCACTGGACAGTCCTAGAGGCCAGAAGGAGCTCTACCGGATTACAAAAGCAAGAGAAAGGAGAACGAGAGATATAAATCATATAAAGTGTATGAAAGATGGCACTGGTAAGGTTCTGTCTAAAGATGATGAAATAAAAAAGAGATGGAAGGGTTATTTTGAAAATCTAATGAATGAAGAGAATGAATGGAGCGGTGTGCTTAAAGAGGTACAAGTAAATTTGGGTTTGGTGAGGGAAATTAGCATGGATGAAGTGAGGAAGGCCGTTCAAAGTATGAAAAATGGAAAGCATGGCCTTTCCATTTTTCATACTTTCATGCCCTGATGAAATACCAGTAGAAGTATGGAAGTGTTTAAAAGAAGACGGATGTATGTGGCTGACTTTATTCTTCAATAAGTTGTTGCATGAAGAAGCGATCCCACAAGAATGGTGCAATAGTTCGCTAGTGCCCATCTTCAAGAATAAAGGTGATGTGCAGGACTGCAACAACTATCGGGGGATAAAGCTCATGTCACATAGTATGAAAGTATGGGAGAAAGTGATAGAGAAAAGAATAAGAGAGGAGAGTAAGATCACCCAAAACCAGTTTGGGTTCATGCCAGGTCGAGGAACAATGGACGCCACTTTTGCACTCCGCCAATTGTGCGAGAAGTACAGGCGTGCACACAAAAACTTGCACATGGTGTTCATTGATCTGGAGAAAGCGTATGATAGGGTACCTCGGGATGTGTTGTGGTGGGCCTTGAAAGAGAAAGGTATACCTGGGAAGTATGTAGAGTTAATTCGTGCTATGTACAGCCAATCTTGTACCTACGTCCGGTCAGCTGCTGGCAACACCGATGAGTTCAGTGTGGCTGTAGGCTTGCATCAAGGGTCGGCTTTAAGTCCTTACCTCTTCCTGTTGATTATGGACGCTTTGACGTCGGATATACAGGAAGAGGCACCCTGGTGCATGCTGTTTGCCGAAGACATTGTTCTTGTCGGTGAAGATGGACCTGAGATCCAGAGCAGATTGGAGAAATGGCAACAGAAGCTGGAGAATGTTGGGTTAAAAATCAGCAGAACTAAAACAGAATACATGTTCTGCGATTTCGGCGGTCTCTCCAGTTCTGGAGCCATAGCGCTAGATGACGCGTTTCTTCCTGTCTGCTCCGACTTTCGGTATCTCGGTTCACTCGTGCAAAGCGATGGCGAAATAGATCGTAGTGTAAAGCACAGAATTAACACGGGATGGATGAAATGGCGGCAGGTCACGGGAACAATCTGCGACTCCCGCATTCCCCTTAAACTTAAGGGGAAGATTTATAAAACAATGGTTAGACCTGCTGTCTTGTATGGATCAGAATGTTGGGCCACAAAAGGGATGAATGAAAGGCATTTGCATGTGGCGGAGATGAGAATGCTAAGGGGAATGTGTGGTGTTACGCGAATGGATAAAATAAGAAATGAGTATATAAGAGGAAGTCTGAAAGTGGCGCCGGTGACTAAAAAGTTGTGTGGTAATCGGTTGTCGTGGTATGGGCATGTGATGCGGAGGAATGAGGAAAATGTTGTGAGGAAAGTTTTGAGTATGAATGTGGATGGGTATATGAGTAGAGGAAGACCAAAGAAACGATGGATGGACTGTATAAAGAATGATATGGCAAGAAAGGAAGTGTCGGATGAGATGACGAGTAATAGAGAAGTATGGAAGAAGAAGACATGCTGCGCCGACCCCAAATGAATTGGGATAAGGGCAAGAGAATGATGATGACTAATATTATAAAGAGAAAAGATTTTTTTTGTTTAAACACGCTCCGAAACTACTGAACCGATTTGAACCATTTTTTCACCAATAGAAATCTAAATTATCAAGAAGTAACATAGGCTATAATTTATTTTCAAAAAAAATAAAGATCCTTAAGAAAATTGCAATAATGTAACCCAAAGTAGCAAAATTTTGCCTATAAAATTCATTATTTGGCGTGCGCTGAGAAAGCTATTGATGATACTTAAAAACTATGTACTACATGATTAAAGTACTCATTATTACCTACAAAAAAGTCCGCGAGGGAATATATCTAACTATCATAGTTAAATCACAATAGCAACTTTTGTGTCCTAAAATTTAATTAGATCGCCGGTAGAAACAAAAGTTGGTTACATTCGTATCGTAGTATTAAATCTTATTCAAATAAATAGTTTTATTATCAAGGGTATTTATGTAGCAGTAAAAAACCGGGTGTTCGAGAACTTATCATCAATAAGTAAGATACATGCAGCGGCATCTATTGAAACATTACGGTACTAATGAATAAAAAATGTGCTCACAAGAGAACTTTAAAATCGACTGATCGGCTTTTAAAGAAAGTAATGATAGCGTACTTTAATTTAGTCTACATGACGCTGCTTTGAAAATCTACATAGCCTATACCCTCTGTAGTGTGTGTTCGATCGCTTTCCATGCGCGTTGCATACGGTAGGCACTTGCAACATGTCCGCAAGAGTTTACAGCAGCTATATCGTGTTTGGGCTCATTTCGTACACCTTGATGAGAACATTAAACCTAACTAGAGTTTGACTTTCATCGAAGGTCTGACGATGGAGAAGGAAGGCAGTTGCAAGAGGTCCGCAACAGTTGTCGGCACGGTTGGCGCAGTGGCTGAGCGATTGACTGCTGCGCTCCGTGTCGCGGGTTCGATTCCCGCACGGAACAAATATTTGTATGGCCTACAAGTAGTTGTTCCGGGTCTGGCTGTTTGTGTATGTGAGTTTAAATGTTTGTAAACGCACCCACGATACAGGAGAAATTCCTAGTGTTTACAGCAGCTTTATCGTGTCTCGGCTCATTTCATGCACCTTGATGAAAACTTTCGATCTAACTGGAGTATGACTGTCTTCGAGTGTCTAAGGATGAAGACGTAAGGCTGTCCAGGGAAGTCTTTATTTGGAAAAACTGCAAATATTTTCGAGAAATTAAATTGTTACCTACTTGAATCTATACCAATATTACAAAGCTGAAGAGATTGTTTGTTTGGTTGATTGAACGCGCTAGTTTCAGGAACTACTGGTTCGAATTGAAAAATTTTAAAGGAAGCCTATAGGGTATATGACGACGTTGGAACCAGAGTGATCTAGGGCACAACAGTATGTAGGTGCACCTCAGTACTTAGATCAGTGTGACATGGTCTTCACTTTAGAGACCGCACCAATTCTATAGTGACATGTTGTGATCCCTCAAGGAAGAAAGCATTGAAGAGCACATAGATAAGTGTGGCATGGAAGAATTATGATTTTTCTATGCCATCGAGTCATAACCTCAGTATGGGTAAAAATGACACTTAGATCACACTGGTTCCAACATCGTCATATAACATCACGCTACAATCCATGGGAGCGGAAAATCATTGAAACATGTTCCAAAAACAGGGAAAATTTATTCCTTTTGTGAGTTTCCGTTACGTACGCTGTGAAAACGGTTAAAGTTACGCAACAGTCATAATTAGATAGCATATGTCTATCATTTAAGGTTGACTCACACTCTCTCTGACCCTCTTTCTCTTATGTGGCGCAGACGAAGTTGCGCGGGTCAGCTAGTCTAATATACAAATCGTAGTACAACTCACTTTTAGTTTGGGTCCGTGTTTGCTTGGTTGCTGATTAGCTACGACTTATTTATATACATTTGTTTTTGTTATTGTAATCGCTTGCCCTCATATCTGTTATTTTTTAATATGAACGTAGATTTCTGTACGCCCATAAGCAGGTTATTTCAATTTAGTTTCGCAGTAAGTGAATTAAGTTTATTCTGGATGAGGAATAATATAGTTCTTGAACCATATAACGTTATCGCTAATTTGACGCAAGCCCTCTACTCTGCGAACTGTTTGACCCACGCTCGTATCAATAGGTGAATTTGTTAATGGAGTTTCCGTTTAAGTGAACCTCGAGTAATAGAGCAAAGGCAACTACCGCCTGCATATATCTGCAGTACTGATACAGTACAGTTTGTTCTAGACCATACCTGGGAACTTTCTAGTTACTGAGATATTGGGGGTCAAATGTCAAGTTTTTTTATAACACATGTTTTTAATATAACAATTTTAAACACCTCCACGACCCCGTACTGTCCAATCCATCAGCACAATGTTTTGAATGCGTTGTTACATCGAGTTCTACCGTAAAACGTGATTTTTCACCCCCAAAAAAAAAAAGACGTTTCCCAATAATGATTTTTGCGTAAAGTTACTTATTTTGATGTACATAATGCTTGGTTGGCGGCTTCGTGAAGGGTCTGTTTATACCCTGTATCTGTACGCTGCAGAAGCCGAGTTATTGTGGCGCAAAAATCCATAGTGCCACTGTGTAGCGCTTGTATAGTGGCTTCTGTGAGCTTCTTCGCCTAAGCCTAAGTAAGCCTGTTTCAAGTACTCAAAGCTACTGCATAGTAAATGCACAGTTTCCCTCATGCAAGCCTCTATGCTTGAAACCTATTGATTAATTACTGGCTTTCAACCTTATGTTTTCTTAAACTGTCAAATTTTTCAATTTGAATTTGAAATGAAAAAATAGTCACGTGTTTAATTCAAAATTTGTTACGATACATTTCAATCCCGGTTAATTAGGTAATTTTGTTCGATTCATTGAAACTTTTGACTTAACTTGGATTCTTTCCCCAAAAGCTATTTTAATTGCCAGTAAGTAACAAAATACGTAATTAAATTGATAAACTCCGCAAAGACAAAACTTTTAATATTATCGTTGTAAGATAATTACTTATTGTTTTTATTTATTTTTATTTTTAATAAATAAACAAAATAAATTATACGTACATTAAGTGGCGAACTATGAATTTTATTTCGCTGCAGTGTAGATAACGATTAGGCATTTGATATCAGAATTGAATTGAATATGAACTGCATGAAATCATTCTGGCTAGTTTTTACGTGTTATATGATAAAGCTAAGAAGGAGTCTAGCAATTTCTCCAGCGATTAACATTCGATGCTCAGATCACTAATAAGTCAAGTACTTAATAAAAAAATGAATAACGTTTGAAATCAAAAAATAGTTCGGTAGTTTAAAACTGGGCTAGACGGCAGAGACACGACTGAATGAAAACGCCAACAGGCGGCGACGTTACCATCCACGGAGAAATTTACACAAAAACATAAGTAAATATAAGAAGTAAGTTTGTTCGTAAGTAAGATGTACAACGATCTAGGTCGTTTAAGACTACATTAACGATCAAGTTATAAAACTTGTTGCCGACAAATTGATATAATGAGAAAAGCTTAACAAAGAGTCGAAAGTACAGATGGGCAAATGTCTGGACATTTTTGGCAAAAAAAGAAAGAAAATAAGTGCCAATAAATTTCTGTATGTACTTAATTAAATTACGAAATTGATGTTAGCTTTGGAAGCTGTCCTAACTTATTGAGTTTAGTTATGGTTAATTCTTTAAAGGCGTATTTTATGAGTTTGCACTTTATATATAAATTTATGTTCTACAAAACCTTGTTTACGAACATACATATTACGAAATACCCGGCGGCGGCGTAAAATACTTGCATCGTGAGAGGAGTGCGGGGCCAGGGATGCGAACACTGTTATGGTGCCACGGAAGGACACATGCGGGATGATATGGAATCTCCACTTATCGAGGATTGATAGGAAGATATGGAACCAGTAGCTTCAACTTCACGACAAACAAACGATATTCAATTCATAAATATAAGCGAACAATTATACGATACCGATAGTGATAAGGGTATTTGGCCCTACAATACAATACAAATATGAGTTTGATTATTATACTTGGAAGGGAATCATAATCAAACTAATATTTGATATGGCATCAACGGTTCACTAGTGTAATTATAATTAAAATAATGCTGATAATGATTATTAAAATGTTCACTATTCTGTTCCTATTAATAGAATAGAAAGAATTAGTCTTTATTCGAGTATCCATGACTCAAAAACTGTTAGTAAAACTTACGACTATGTCAGTAAGCACTGATAATACAAATTAATGCCAAAACTTATATTTTTATTGTTTATTTAGTACATATTGTTTTATTTCTTGTAACTTAGCACATATTTTACTGTTTTTGATATAAAATTATGTTGTTAATTCTTGTATCCCTATTTTCAGATTTTGTAAATTCCCAGCTTCTTGTTAACTTTTTATTTTGTTTTACATCTTTTGTGTAAGCAACGACTTATTGTCGGGCGTACGCTGTCCCCCATACTTAAGTACAAATGCTGTAACTATAATAATATTGTAATACCAAATGATTTGAAACGAGTAACCATGGAGTTTCTTGCCGGTTCTTCTCCTTAGGAAACGACCAATCCGAACCGTGCACCTTTTTGTCGACGTTTTATAAGTGCCCATCTAGGCCTATGTGAAATAATTTTTTTTTATTTGATTTTGATTTTTTGATTTCACATGTAAAAGTATATCAATGTAAAAAATAAAATGTGTTCAATCATTGGCATTCCTTCTTTCATTTCTTTATTAAGTAAATACTATTTTATATGAGGAACTATGCAGGGTGAAAGGGACAGCCCTCCACAAACTGATGGGGTGAATTCAGTATATCATACTAAGATGACCGGTACAAGAAATTATTCCAGGAACTTTATGGGAGTGCAAAAAATTTGATTTGTTTTATTTTCTCATCCGCAATGTATCGTTACCGTGGCAAAACGCACGCAGCGAACGGCACGCAGCGAACGGCAAGCGCGACGACGAGTTCGATGAACTCTGTAGCTAGGCAGGAAGTGAACAGCTGATTTCACTCTTCGTTCGTTAAAGTATTTCAACATCCATTGTTGGATTTTTGATTTTAGTCATGTTATTTGCGAGAGCAGCGGTGGCCCAGCGGTGGCGGCCCCGACTTACGAACAGTAAGGCGTGGGTTCGAACCCAGGCAGGCGCATTACTTTGTGTAATTTATTTCATCACCACTGCTCTCAAAACGGTGAAGGAAAACATCGTGAGGAAACCGGCATGTCCTAGAACCAAAAATTCGAAGACATGTGACATCTACCAACACGCACTGGGCCCACGTGGTGGATTATAGCCCAGCCCCTCTCATAGAGAGGAGGCCTGTGTCCCAGCAGTGGGAACATTATAGGCTGATTATGCTATGTTTATGCTATGTTATTTACATAAATGGAGTGCTGCGTACAGGAAATGTAATTTTACATTGAAATAAAGGAATAGGAACTGAAAAAAAAATATATCCAGAGAAAAATTTCGGTGGAATATGATTCAAAATAAGGAGCTGATTGCATCCTGTCAGTTGGTGGAGGGCTCTCCCTTACACCCTGTATTAAATCTCGTTTAACGACCCCATATTTTTATGCCCTGCGATTGGGCACAAATATCGGGAAATAATAAATATATTTCCTAATTTTCCTGCCGGGTAGAAACACATTGCCTATCTCTAGTCGGAAGTCAGCAGGTGAGTCTTATATTTAAAAAAAAATCATCGACTGAGCTGAAAAGAAACATTTTACCTGATGAATGCGGAAAACGATTCAGGGAAGCCCAACGAATTAATTACGTAACTGATTCTAAAAGCCGAACCCTCAAAATACCCATAATAAGATTTTCTAAGAATAAGTAATTAGTAAGTGAGTACAAAATCTGAGGTCGCTACTGTACTACATTATAATGTTATCGTCAATTCAATAATAACATCCATTGCGTTATTTACGTTCTAGAATAGACAAAACTTGAGACTCAATGAAGCAATGAATATTAATTCTCAAAACATTTATTGTTGCTATACAGGCTGAATTTTTTAAGTGGGCGTGGGTGGCCAAATCCGAAACTATGAGGAATAGCGAAAAATATTCAAAGGAATCTCGAGCCACTTTTGATAGAAACTAAAACTGCTTCATTAGATTTTTGGAAAATCAATATTCCTAGCCAGGAATCGAACCCGTTGATTTTGAATAAAAACACACTGTATTATTAAACCATTCTATAGTGTCGCTAACAGGGATCAAATTCTGGAAAGTAATGACACCACTTGGTCCACTTGAAAAAAACATCCTGTATAATATAATTTAATGTAATTTAAAACCTTTGAAAAAAAATGTCTTGAATCCTGTATAATATAATTTAATGTAATTTAAAACCTTTGAAAAAAAATGTCTTGAATTTGTAAACAAAATACGAAGAAACTTTTTCCCGACCTAACATGATAACTAGACTTTTATGCATGTTGGAGCCTAAAGGACTACGCTACGAAGCAACAGTAGACTGCACTGGTTGAAACAATTGCTATTAGTACAGTGTAATGTGCGTCGTGAGATATAACATAAATCATTACTTACGCTTGTGTAGGTAGCTACTGGTGCGATGATCACTTCCAATTCGTCGTAAGTTTTTCTGGATCTTCCCTTTTAATGTCCATAAAAAAACAAGATACCACAGCATGGTATTTAACGACAATGAGTAAAAACAATGAAAATAAAAGCAAACTACAAAACAAAAAAGGGTTAAATTCGACAAAATCAAAAATGAAATGCTTTGTTTATTCAAATTTATTTTTATTGTATTCAAAAGGCAAAGCGTGTCTTATACTACCGTGGCTTAGTTTAAATATATCTATAGTATATACTAAAACACAAGCTCTCATAAGCCGTAAGTGACCTTAGCCGTAGTTGCAAGTCTAAGACTACAAAAATGATGAATGGTTGCGTTATCACAGCACTGAAGTGTCTACAGAGTGACCAGTAGGGCATTGACATACTCATAGCAACGCACACTCATGGCTTGGACATAGACTGTTATGTCATGGCAGCCCTAGTTTAATAGGCCGACGACTGCTTCAAACGTTTGACATTTACATAGGTACAACTATTGCACATTCACCGGTTTACATTTTCAGATTATTCGTGTAACTTACCTCACTTACCTCTAACAGTTTGCTGAAACACTGGTGACCGCCGTTATCGATGTTTATTTGATAGTCAATCAATTAATTACTTATTATCATGATATAAATGTTGTAAACCTACGCGTAAATGCTAAAACATTTTTGAACACTTCTATCGGAGCTAAGAACAGTACAACCGCAAAACAAGCTTCAATTAAGCCCAATCGTTCACAGCTCCTGTATAATTGTAGACATAATTTCCATGGCAGGGTAGAAACAATTATCTAATCGAAATAGGAACCGACTCACGAGTTATAGCCGACATTCGGCGCAGGTTTATAAAATGTTCAATTTCAAACTACTGTTCTTTCACAGTCCGTTTACTTCTGATTGGCCATCGCTGTCAAATGATAATGATCTTTATTCAATAAGGTTGTTGTTGGTTCGCTGCCACTGACAAGTCTGTCAAATAACTGTGACCTTTATTCTCATAAAATTAAGGTAGTTGATAGGTTGCTGCTATCAGACATAAACCAACTGTGAAAGGACTGTATAGCTTTGCCTACAAGGATCATTCAGTGTGTGGTTAATAAAACTAACACCGATCTAGATCTTTCAATACATTTCACAAAAAAGTTTACTAATAGTGAGAGGCCTAGAATCAACGTTCTTCTAGCACAAAATGATCATTCAATAGAAGAAGACAGAAGCAAAAAGCACAGAAGCATTTATGAAAAGTCAGAATGTGAATATCAACTAGTTTTCAATGATTTCTATCATTGAAAACTAGTTGATTTCTTTCATTGCACTGTTTATTAAACCTTTAAAAATTGTATATTGGTATTTCGTCTTTTAGTACAGTTTTGTTGTAAGTAGTTAAGTATGCAAAATGTGCCGGTAGCTGCGGTGGTCCCCTTCTTGATCAAAAATAAATTAAATATCCCCTCCATCCCCTTCTAAAGGGAAAAATTATGATAGCAATATATTATTCCTAAAGAAGAATTTGTGCCAAGGTTCGAGTTTCAAAACCGAACTAATAAGATCTTTCATATGAACTGTATTCTGGACTTTCACTCCTACAGACGCACTAACCACGAGATAAAGGAAGAAGACTCCTTTAGGGGCTGATTTTTTAAAAATTTTTTGGCACATTATTTATTTAGTTTAAGGATTATTCCTGGCATTTGTTAAGTTAGTCGAAGTAAGCAGTAAAATACTTCCCGTAAAACTTATTAAGTGTCCGTTTTAACCGGGCTGGGGAGAGAATTTCGATAAAATCCACACGTTTCTTATTTTTTTAACTAAATTATAATGTCGAGTTAAGATACTTCTATCCAAACTGCAACACCTCCTAAATCACTACTGCTTGTAGTTTAAAAAAAAATTAATCATGTTATTTTTATTTGCTAATGTTCGTATTCATGGCAAGTTTCAAGTTTATAAACTTAAGGAATAAGAGTTTTCAAATACCGTTTTCATCCCTTTTAACCTCCTTATTTTAGGAAAAATTCCTTCTTAGTGCAACCCTCCGTGATAAATTCAGTCTACAGTCCAAAATTCAAATTTATATGTTTAGCGGTTAAGGCTCGTCTCTAGTCGGACTTTATAGCATCTACTCTCGATTTTTTTACAAATATGAGGAGAAGAGGTAAAAAATGGACCAACAATTTTACCGTCCGGATTCGTATTATTAATCTCTAAGCTTTTCTCAACGAAAAACCATTCGTGGATCAATCCTCACATTTTGCATACTCATTTCGCTTTATAGCCCGGTCTATTTAGAAAGCTTGGAAAGTTAAACTGTAAAATCAAAATCAAAGCATTTATTTCAAGTAGGCCAGTTACAGGCACTTTTGAATTGTCGAAACAAAGACAACAATGAAATTTAGCTACAGTCCCAGTCACAAAGCATAAAAAACTGTGAAATTACTGTAGTTGCCCATTCTCTAGCGTATATCTCTATGGAGAAGAACGGGCAAAGAAACTGGAAGGACACTCTTTTAAATCAGAATATGTTTTAAAAACCTTGGTTACATCATTCATGTTGACATGGTACATTATGTGAGAACGATGTAGCAAGATGTATACGTTAAAAGTGTCTATAGTAAAAACAAAAGCAAACAATTCAAAATTAAATAATTAATTAAAATGTGTGTATGGTGCTATTCACGGTAGAACAAGTATGTAAACAGACTTTATATAAATAAGCATTTCTCGTCGAGCTCATTCATAAAGTAAATAAGTTGTATTATCAGGTCTTGTGCCAACCAGACCTTTAAGCTTTTAATACTTTTTAGGGCGAGAGAGAAACTGCACAAAGCTGCTTAGAGAGAACACTGTAGTAGGACAGGTACTTCAAATTAACTCTCTACAACTTTTGACCGAGTTCAGCTCGGGTGAAAATAGAGAAAATGAATTTCCACAAATATGAGACATAGCTAAAGAGAACATGTTTATTTGGCACATGCCACAAGTGGACACAACATAAAAAAGGTAATATTGTGTATCACAAAGCTGCGCCAAGTAGGCCCATTTCAACAAACTGCTGACCAGTTAGTGCCCGACGCTTGTTTTCATCTGGACCTGTGGTTTTCAATTGAGGACAACGTAGCCCATTCATGAAGAGTTTGATCTTACAAGTTTATCAGTTTGTTCTCGCAGATGCTTTTAATTTTATAAACTTTATATAAAGTCTAACTATTCATACACGAAATATTTTCAGGGAAACATCTAACGGCTATAACGAAGCCATTTCAAGGGATTTTTTTTATCTAAGTATATTTTTATAAAAAATAAATAATTTAAAATTACTTGACCCACAAAATAAATACTAGATCCTTATTTTTGAACATCCATTACACTAGTTTATTACGTCGTATTTACCTACTGTCATTGTTAGACTAAGGGGGTAAAGGTTTTATGCAAAAAGTCTCAAAATTATTTTAGAATTATAATAAATTCGTAAAAAAAAACAATCAGATATTTTTTTTTTTCGTTTCTATGGCGACTTTACGACTTCTAGAATTTACTCTTAAAATATTTCGTGTGTGAAAAAAAAGTCCTTATATATTGTTGTTATTAGTGTTAGAACTGTATTAGATTAGTTATGAATTTAATTATGCGTGTTGTGGTCTCCTATTCATGAAGGAGAACTATAATACCTATTTGAGTGATTCATTTTGTCGTCTATACTTTATCTGTCATGAGTTGTGTCGATGTAAAATCTTTTGTTGGAGACATTCAACTTTTCGTCACAGTGATTTTTTCATATTCCAAATGGATTCGTACGTGCTATACAGGAAGTTTCTTGCTAGAATCGACGAATCGGAACAGTGCAACTAAAATCGACTTTTCATAAGTGTCTGTAATGCTTATTACACCTTCCCACTCCCGGCGATGCACAAGTACAGCTTACAACTTAAAACGAGTTCTTTATTCGGCAGGGTTCACACTGCACTGGTGTGCACGCTCGGCGAATAAGCACTAATAAAGGGTGTAAAAAGACCCTTAACGAAGGCGAAAGGTATTGTTCGGCCCGACATTAAGATCTTTTTTTGTTGTTCATACCTGGGATGACCATGAATACCTTCTAGTTACGGAGATATTGAAAGTCAAAGTTTCAACTCTTTCCCTTGATTTTTTTTTAAATTATATATTATTAATTTTGTATGTTTAAATGTTACTTTAAATACCTCCATGACCCCTGTGCATCCATCAGCGCAATGTTTTGTGGGTTAAATTGAGAGCTACCGTAAACGATGATTTCCCAGATCAAAAAAAAAGAGTCGTTCCACAGCAATAACTTTTGAGCAGAGTTACTTTTTGTTTGATGAACAGAATGCTTGGTTGACGGCTTCGTGAAGGGTCCATTTACACCTTGTATAACCTATCTCTTTTATTGACACGGCAGATACAATCTTTTATACGATTCTTGAGCGAGAAACAAGTCATTAGACAGTCGTTTCCTCGTCGGTGATGGGACAGGTGCTGCTTTTTTTTAAATCTATTATTTGGTACTGTAAGGTGTGGACTTACCGTCATCATCATCAGACAACGGCCCGACGGTGCCGAAGAACCTCTTGTCCAAGAGCTGTAGCAGTTGCAGAGCACTCTCGTGCACGGGCGCACGAGGGCATCCCGTGCACATCAGCGTCACGTTGATGATGGCCGTGTAGTGGTCGCACGGGTACTCCCTGATACGAGACAAAACTTTAATAAGAATAAAAATGAAGCTGTACGCTACAGAAATGAATAGACGGTCGTGATAGAGCCACTCAAAGCCAAGTTCTAGACCGACTCAGTATAACAAAAATGTTTTCTTCATAGTGTCGATGGCAATCCATCGACACACTATGAACAATATTTTAATGCCAATTAAACCAGTTCCTCCCAACCGACTGAGCTTTAAAGCTTAGCTTTAGCTTTTAGCATAATTAGAATCTGATAGCATGATTGCACCATTAATTAGATTAGATCAGATTAATACAAATCTATCTAGTATCGGGTGTAATGTGGTATTGCAGGCGAAGATGGTGACTTTGATGGCTTACATCTCGGAAACATGACGCTTTAGAAGGTGTAGTCCCATTCAATACCTGGTTGAATTGATGGCAGCTATTAACTATTACACGAGTTAGGAGTGGCTAATAAAATCAATGTTGTACTATTGGCGATGGTTGTAAATTTGGCTTACCTATATCTTTACTTAATTATGCCAGCTATACAGGGTGTTTGGTTAAACGTGGACTATACTTTAAGGGCGTGAAGTACTCATAAATATGAGCAACTAAACAAAAAACATCTGCTGTTGCCTACATTTTTTTCGAATTACGCGACCAATAATGTGTGGAGCAGCTGATATTTTTTTCGCGATTTCTTGCTCGGTCCCATAGTAAAAGTTGCTTATTTTCATGAGCACTACAGGCGCCTAAAGTATAGCCCACGTTTAACCAAAAACCCCGTATAGCTGGCTTAATTAAGCAAAGATAATTATAAAAGTTACAACCTTCGCCAATAGTATAACATTGATTTTATTAGCCACTCATAATACGAGTATTAGTTAATAGCTGGCATCAATACAACCATGTATTGAATGGGACTAAATCTTCTAAAGCGTTATGTTTAGACAAAAAAATACACAAAAGGGGGGTCAAAGTTTATAGTGGTCGGATTTTCATGGGACATTTTTATCTAGTTCCTAGAGAAGTGGAGAAGAAACTTAAAAAAATAAATAACGCCGCTTTTTTTAAAATTTACTTTGCAATATTTTTTTTCAGTTACGAGTAACTTGAAATTTCATGAATTCATAATGTGGCGTAATAGTGTGACCTGTGTGCATCCATTAAGGCGACATTAAGTGACAGCGCCCTTGAGCGAGTCGTCGAACCGTCGCCCGCAAGGGCTCTCGCTTCAACGCGCACCAAGTTTATTTGAAAAACAACCCACCTTGATTTATCAAACACAATAAAAATAAAAACCGTATACTAAAATATGGCTCATTAAATTGTCTTTTAGATGGTCAAAGTTTCATGCAAATACGCCCGATAGTTTTGGCGTGATTATCGTTTTTTTGCCCGCGTTAGACATTACTTTACAAATTAATTACACTATGTTATAAAAATATAATTTCATATTTTCACATATTAAATTATGAAGAAAATTGTCAAAATTGTTGTTGTAAAAAGAAATAACAATAGAAGTTTAGACGTAATGTTCAATTTAAAATCATTAAAAGTCGTATATCTGCGCCTTAAACGCCAATTTAGTCTGTTTCTTCATTGTTGTTGATGTAATGCATATTGGCGTATCCGTATCTGTTTAATTTAAAGTAATTTAATTACTCTCAGACTTTTAAATTCGGATTTAACTCGCTTTGAAGGCAAAAAGTTAGGTTTGCCGTGCCGGCTTTCTAACCATTCTTACATATGGTGTATACGAGGGTGTCTCCTAAGGCATCTGTCCGTACCTGATGGTTAGCGATAAGCGAGTACAGCCAGCCACTAGAAGAGAGTTGGCGAGCATCGAGTTTGTGTTGTTCACGTACTGGGCCGTGAGTAAGTGCGAGACGTCGCTGTTGTCGGGCAATTACTCGCTGATATGCGCATGTGCTAAGCGATGATCTCTCAGCGAGGGTTGCTGAGCGAGCCGGTACTCAATCTGCCTGTTTTAGGCGCTACTCGCCGGCGCAGCGGTGGAATTAACTGTCAACGATTAACTATTCATATATCTTATCCCACCATCTTTAATTCAATTCTTGATTGCTTATCTTATTATATCTCCATATAAACGTTCTTGAGCAAGATAATCTTTGATAGCTAGTCGCTTTCAGCCGGCGCGAGGCGATGGGCAAGCAGCAGCACGTCGGACTTGCTTTGATTCAGTCAATGCAATTTATGCTAGTGCTAGTTCTAATCCTAAGTGATTAATCCTGGATGACTTTGACGATAATTGAATTCAGATTAGCGTGTCAACACAGCGCCTACGGCGTAGACCTGTCGTAGCACCGTAGGGTTCGTAGCAATGTGCTACGTGTTCGTTCAAACATGACCTGGCTATCTCAATTGGGCTCAATACGCCTGATAATTTCAATCGACATAATTAATCCATTGCATACTGGTTTTCTAATGTATATGGTTTAGTTGTAGCTAATACAGATCTCATTAAAATGGTTAAGGTATGAAGTTGTCGTTTTAACATAGTTGCCACTCCGAATTAAAATTACACGGTAGGGTAAGTAACTTTTACTTTTTGAATAATGGCAAGCAACTATCAGTTGATTTCAGCTTGATAAAAGATCTTAAGCATTTTTTCTGCGCCTTGAAAGCGAGAAAACAAAAAATTTAAAAGTATAAATTAAAAAAAAATTGACATTGTGGTGTTTGACTTTCAATTGTTTTATATTCAGTATTTAAGTTGAACATGGAGACCACAAAAATTAGACTAAACTTCGAATACGAGTTTCGAAGTGGCTCTAACGCAGCAGAGACCGCTCGTAATATCAATGCTGCGCTTGGAGAGGGTTCGTACCCTCTAACGAACGCACTAGAAATGTTTGGTTTAATCGCTTTCGTAGTGCAAACTTTAGACTTGAATTACAAGGAAGACAAAGCACTAAAAATAACGATGATTAAAAGTAATAATAGAAGCCGATCCTCATCAAGAACACAAGGAATTAGCGTTATGGTTTGACGTTACTTTACCCACAATATTGACTCATTTGCAAAACATAGATAAACTAAAAAAAACCCCGAGAAATGGGTGCCTCACTAATTAACCGTTGCGCACAGAGGAGCACGCGTTGAAGCTTGTGAAAAGAAGGGATTTTTGACAGAATTATGCCGTGGGATGAATTGTGGATTCTTTACGATGATCGCAAGCGAAGAACGCAATGGTAAACCCAGGTCAAATAGCGGAACAATGCCCTAAAGCAAAGCTCACCCATAGAAAAGTTATGTAACTGTTTGGTGGTTACTTAATGGAGTTATTCACTATAGCTTTTTGTAATCCGGTGTAACAATAACAACAGATGTCTCTTGTGAAGAACTTCGAACAATGATGGCGAAACTCGCCCGACTCGTCAATCGATCTTCGCCATTATTGCTCCATGATAACGCAAGACCGCACACAGCTCAACAAACCGTTTTAACATTACAAGAGCTGCAGTTAGAAACCGTCGTCATCCTCCGTACTCGCCAGACCTAGCCACAACCGACTACCATTTATTCCGCAGTTTGGACAATTCCCCGCAAAGAAAAAAAATGTTCTCGGAAAGCGATACAAAATGCCTTCATAGACTTTGTACAATCCAGGTTCCCGGAGTTCTATCGCACAAGCATAAATGATCTTCCCTCGACATGGCAGAAATGTATAGATAATGAGGGGAATGCTAAGATTAAATTATAATAAAATATAATTAGAAAAAAATGGTGCTTGAATTTTCCACCAAAATACGGCAATTGCGGACTTTAACCCCTAATATGTATTTTCTTTGTATGTAATAGTAAAAAAGTATTTTATATAATATTATGATGTAGCCATTTTAAGGCTTCAAAACCTTAAATAACGGTATACGTGAATAACCTGAAATATATATAGCTCCTTCCAAAAGTTTGCAGTATTTAGAGTTGTAGGCAGAACTCTCATATCACCACTCCCACGAGTTAGTGCTATATTTCGCTCTATTGAAGCAATACAAGTGATTGAACCCTAATGTTATTTTAAACAAGGGCTAAGGTTACTATTATGACGGGACAGCGACATTATCTTATATTAATTACATCGTAGCAAGAAAAGCCAATACTACGAACTTTTTTGTTTCCACCTCGTTGCTATTGATTTATTTTTGTGATAATTTCAATTTTATTTTTAAACTTACTCAAAATCCATAAGTGACTGAACGAGACTAATTTAGTCGATATAGTCAATTCGAACACTGAGCAAGTTCTAGATTTAGTCACTTCACTCATAAATATGGCTTTCTTGAAAAATGCAGAAAATAAAAAAAAAACTTGATATATGCATTTTTATATGCAACTTTCTTCTCCACACCTCTAAAAATTCGTAAATCCGACATTTTCATTAGACACTATAAACTTCGTTCAACCTTTTGAATATTTATCGCATATGGCTATATGTATCGGCGCAAATTATTGTCCAGACAAAGATAAACAGCGCATATTCGTTGTTGACCATCACTCATGTCAATGCTAGCAGTAATGTGAACCTTGGTGAACATAAATTAGAGTAGGTTTCAGGTACATTCTACGCGGTAAGTCAATTTCTGCAGCGCGTATTATGATTAATTGCATTTTCGTTGCACCGCGGTATTTTCCAATCAGTGTACAGAATTTGATTTTAGGTTATTCTGTAACAATGGAAGTACGGACAAGTAATAGCTAAATTATTGCTCAGTAAATTAAATTCCATAGCACAGCTTAATAAGATTTTCAAGGCACCGAAGATATTTCCTATCAGATTACAAAATATGATTTCAGGATATTGTATTATGTCGATGATGAGATTATGTTACTATAGTAGTCAAAATAGTGGCAAATCTTGAAATTCTTTTCTACGGTTTTAATCATCACTGCATGGTTAATGCTAAGATTTGTCAATGAAAAATATTAAATTTAAAAAAACCCCCATCACAACAAAGAAAAGCGAACAAACATTTGAAAAGTCTATAAAATGGCTGAGCCGTTTATGATAAAACATGTCTAATTGTAATATACACGTCATGCCCTTTCATTTGATACCCCACTTGGGTATATTTGAAAATATTCGATTATTTCTTACCACTTTCATCCCCCATAACTAGTAAATGGCTGCACCGATTTTGATAAAACATGTCTAATTGTAATATACACACCATGCCTTTTCATTTGACACCCCACTTGGGTATATTTGAAAATATTCGATTTTTCATACCCACTTCCATCCCCCATAACTAGTAAATGGCTGCACCGATTTTGATAAAACATGTCTAATTGTAATATACACACCATGCCCTTTCATTTGACACCCCACTTGGGTATATTTAAAAAAAATATTCGATTTTTCGTACCCACTTCCATCCCCCATAACTAGTAAATGGCTGCACCGATTTTGATAAAACATGTCTAATTGTAATATACACACCATGCCCTTTCATTTGACACCCCACTTGGGTATATTTAAAAAAAATATTTGATTTTTCATACCCACTTCCATCCCCCATAACTAGTAAATGGCTGCACCGATTTTGATAAAACATGTCTAATTGTAATATACACACCATGCCCTTTCATTTGACACCCCACTTGGGTATATTTAAAAAAAAAAAACGATTTATCATACCCACTTCCATCCCCCATAACTAGTAAATGGCTGCACCGATTTTGATAAAACATGTCTAATTGTAATATACACACCATGCCCTTTCATTTGACACCCCACTTGGGTATATTTGAAAATATTCGATTTTTCATACCCCAAATCTAGTGAAGGTTTCAGGGATCCGCTGAATGCGAGTCGCACGGGACCGGTCAATGTGGCGACACTTGGGGGAGGCCCATGTCCAGCAGTGGACGTCTTTCGGCTGACATGATGATGCTGATGGTGATGAAAACTAGTAAATGGCTACACCCATTTTTTATTAAAAAAAAACATGTCTAATTGTAATATACACATCATGCACTTTCATTTTATACCCCACTAGGGTATATTTGAAAAAAATCGATTTTTGATATCCACTTTCATCCCCCATAACTACTAACGTAAATGGCTGCACCGATTTTGATAAAAACATATCTAAGAACCATCGCCAAGAAACAAGCTTTCAAATAAAAAAAAAAACTGCATCCTAATCGTTTCACTCGTTTAAGAGCTACGGTGCCAGAGACAGACTCACACACACACATTGCGGTTAAACTTATAACACCCGTCTTTTTGCGTCGGAGATTAAAAATAGGTTATAGTTATTTCTAAATTTAAACTAGATACAAAGCTTTTTTAATAAAAATACTAACTTTCAAGCTTACTTTTATTGTTATACAGATGTCAGAACTGTTCCTATTTTCTAACATTTATCTTTGTTTGTCTCTAAAGCTAAAACCCCATTACAAAATCATAATATGATGCACGTCCACTTGACAAACAAACAGGTCTTTCCTTTCTTTTCTTAGAACATCAACTAGGAAATAATGACATGCCCTACCCACATTCGCTGTACGGAAAATGTTTGAAATAAGTGGCCCTACAGCGGAACAAATATGAAAATAAAATCGTTTTTAAATTTGAAAGGATGTCCTCGCTCTATTTACGAATGAGGAAATTTCCAGAATAAAAGTTCAAACGTCCTTTGGCTGATTAACCTAAATAAATAATTATGTATCTACGAATTTTATAATATTATCAACCATGATTAAATGACAAGAAGCCAAACAAATTACTGAACATAAAAGCTTGTTCTGACTTCGATAAGGGTATTTTTTTAAATCATTCCCGCTATGTCGATTCCCTTTACGTGGACTCGTGATTTTTCTTGGTTTTGATGTGTTGTCTTTTGTTCCGCCTCGACATTACACCTTTAATTACTAAAAATGTAATCCTAATGTCCCCTATGATCAAAATATATCACTCACTACACTACTTATATAATCTTAACAACTGTGTATTTAACGGGTTTTTGTGGTGAGGCAGTTTTCATTTAATGCCTGTTTGTATGAGGAAATTGTATGTTTCATTTTTAACATAGCCACAAACTGTCCTAGCATTTTCCACAAACTTCATATCATAATTAATTGGAATGTAAATTTAGTTCAGGCTGCAGCAGAAATGAAAATACAGAGCGCAATGAAATCATTTTTCAATAAGCGCTTTGGACGTTGAGTTGCTGACATATATAATCCAATACGAGGGCGAGTCGACGAGAATACTGTCTGTTTTTGTCATTCCTTTGTTTAATTTGTGGAAAATGTTCATACAATTCGAGTTCATGAGTAACTCAAAGTAAGTCACAACAATGCAATGTGTAGAGTTAGCAAAAATTGAATGAAAAGGCTTGCTGTTTCCTTTTATGTTGACAGTCCTGCGTACTTGCTTGTGTAATAGGTATTCCTAATTAGTTGTCATGTGTGTGACTGTGAATACATGGCAATTATAAGATGGCATTTCATGTGCTTTACTTTTTTGACTTTGTGTATAGACCTTAGGCTCAGAATGATGTGTTGAATACGTGGTAACTGTTTTAGCATCGGTGTATCCCTTCCATCGTGTATACTAATAGCTAATTGGTCTAACCTCATAATTACGTTCCGGCTAGAAAAAGTATCTTTGTTGTTGTACAGCATTAACGTAAATAGGGACTGTTTATCATGATTAGCTGGTGCACTGTTCATAAACAACATAAACCCATGCTCTCTTCCCAAGGATTGTGCTACAGAACGTCACCTGATCCTTACACACGCGCGCTCGCATTGCTGAATGCTCTGCCTACATCGACATCGAAGTGATTTATTTGCCTCGAGCTGGGTACACGTCTATCGTGAATGTTTGAGTCCCTGAGTGAGATGAAAGATAAAAGATGTTCTTTTCTTATGCTGACACTTTTTGCTCTGTTATTGCTGTTTTGTTTGTTATTTTTACGTATTTGTTAAGTATTACAATTTAGTACTTATCCTTTCTTATTGTAAATACTACTACTACTGTTAGCCTGCGTCATCCCACTGCTGGGCAAAGGCCTCTCTCCATGACTTCAAAATTTTTCGATCCAGGCCCAATGTGGAAATATGTTTTGTTTTATTGATTTAAATTTATTTGTGCAGGAGCTTAAACTTTATATGTTACATTGTGAATAACAGACATCATAACCTCACGCCTGTAATCTCCGAAGGCTTAGGTAGAGGTGTAACTCATAGTACAGCCACATTTCACCAGTTATGTTTAAGTCCCATGTAATAGGGGGCGAGCCATTTGCCATCAACCAGGCAAAAATGCAGGCTCCGTGGCAGTTACTGAGAAATTTCTACCAAAAACACCCAAAAATATTATGCCCGACCCGGGAATCGAACCCAGGACCTCATGCTCAGCCACAGTGTGTATGTATGTGTGTGATAAATACTGAGTACTATGTAGTTAACTCAAAACCATTTATATCAATGAGGCTATTAAAAAAGCTTTTGAAGGTCAACAATTCATAAGGATTTAAGTTTAGTTCGAATACCTGGAGGCATAAACATCATTATAAATCTACTTATCTTCGCAGACAAAACAAACACTGCCTAAAGACACAACAAAGGCCAAGACACAACAAAAGCCCACACACAGCGTGAGGCCTCGCTAGCGCCATCACGTAACACGAAACGGAATCAATATCCCATACAGGGGGGGAAGTTCAGCAGTACCTGCAAGTTTACACTGAGTAGTGAAACTGCAAATGAAACAATGTTCCACACAGCAAAACACATGGTGAGACTTCTGAAAACTCAAAGTCTTCCGCAGAGTACTTAATATGATGTTAGAAAATCGTAAGGGAACACAACAATATAACTGAAGAACTGTTGAAATAACGCTAAATATCTATAGTAAAATCCATTTGAAGGAGTCTCCTGAGAACCTAAAATTTCGTCACAGTACCTATTTAACGTTAGTAAATAAAACGAGAAATAAAATAACCTGTTAAACAATTACACTTTTACGAAAATTATAGGAATTACTAAATTTCAGATAAAAAAAGATTACTGCAACACATTATAAAGTCTGGGTGTGGACTGTGGACTGTTAGATGCTCAATTTTCAGCGTTGAACCGAACATTGCGAATCCAACAGCGTCAATCCGTTGAATAACTAACAGCTCTAAAATTGCTAGCTACCGTTCCGTAGCGGTACCGTTCGCGCCGCCCGAATATGCGCTGCAACAGTTATTCGAGGCCAGGCATCACAACAATGGCGTAGGGACTGCAGAAGTAAAATAAATCCCCAGACTAATGGAAATTTAAGCAGAACAAGAAAACTAAAATACCATTGGTATGGACTCTCCCAAGAACTTATCTTCGTTAACATACAACTTTAGAAAATCAAGGGGGAGAAGAACTGTCTAACGTGAATAATGATGTGTTAACAGAAACTCAAAGAAGTACCTTCTAAACCTATTATAAAATCTATAAGTAATTACTTCCATGTCATGCGGCGTGGGCCTAACACGCGCACAACAACTCTTATAGAAAGCTACCTATCAATAAAATTTTCCTTCTGTAAAGCCATAAAGAAGATTTACCAATTAATTACCTTTACAAGTTAAGCCTACGCCGGAATCGAAGGTTCTTGATTATTATGTTATCAAAAAAACATTAAGCTTTTCCCAAAATAATCGACATTTGAAACCTTCGAGATGAATAAAAAAGTAATCATTTTCATGGTATGCCTACGTGACTACCGTCGCGTCGACAATTAGTCGAAGTTGCTCGAAAAAAAATAAACCGGCCAAGTGCGAGTCGTACTCACATGCCCATAGTGTTCCGTAGCACCTAACAATATAATAAAAATATTTTGAAGGCTCATTCACATATTGTATTCAGCAGGGGGTAATCAAATTTAGTTTTGTTGCGTGCCGTACAATACATTGTACGGCACGCAACAAAACTAAATTTGATTTTCCTTTCTTACTTTAGAATTAGAGGGGGGGAGGGACACACATCTAATCACTTTGGAAGTGTCTATCTTTCAAAAGATTGACTTTGAGAAAAAATGGTTTTAGGTACCTCCATGACATTTTTAAAGATCTATCAATAGATACCCCGCACGTATAGGTCTGATGAAAAACAAATTGAATTTCAGTTCCTTGTATGGGAAGGGCCCTTAATCTTTGTTTTTTTGTTTTTGTATAAAAATCGTAAAGCCGTTCTCAGAATACACCTACCTACCAAGTTTCAACTGTGTAGTCCTAATAGTTTCGACGCAGCTATAAGGGTTCCGATTTTTTGACATTCGGCTACGGAACCCTAAAAGCGTAAATATATGGTATCCCTGGATCGAAAGATCTGGAAGTCATGGGGAAAGAACTGTTAGTGATGGGGGACAACTCTTTGACCAACAGAGAGATGAATTGTAGTAAAGAGACAGTGGGATGAATTGTACTAAAGAAGCCGCTGGCGATTAACGAGAAGAGCGAGTGAAGCTAGCACCTACATCAAGTCTTTTGTTACACGATTGTTCTCACCGGCGATGTGAACAGTCAGCGAACGACGATTAATATGTCTATCTCTTTTTAACCGCACGGAGCCAACTATATTTTGTACGTTTAAAGCGTTGAACAGCAAAGCTATTCGCAAACGCTTCGACTCGATTTCGAATCGGAAAGTCGTATGTCTATCGCGCTCGCTTTCGTATTGCCAAAAAGAGATAGACATACGACTTGTCGAATCGAAATCGAATTGTGAATAGCATGCTGCTGCCAGGTATCGTCTGGAAACTACTCGCTCTCAAACATTTGCTCGGGACTCCCAGCGCCATCTATGAATGGCGTTAACAAACACAAATAACGACAGGTACTATGACTTTCACTTGCGGTTCTACACTTTGCTAACGTCCCTTGAACGTCTCTCAATACTGAATACAAAAAAATAATTAGAAAAAATTATACAGGAGTAACCTCAAACATGGCCGCCTACATTGAAACACCGTTGCCACCAAATACCGGTAGATGGCATGAATCGAAAAGCTCGCTCTTACCGACGCGCGACCTACACCGAACTTCAGTTTGTTTACGTTAAGAGGGGTGTTACAAAAAAACGTGAAATCGCAAGGTTTCCTCGTTGAAATAGTATGTTTTTCGTTACTTGCTTAAAATAACAATTATTTGTTAAAAATAGGTCGTTATCTCTACTACAATTATAATAAAGGGAATTTAAGATAACTTTTATATTTATTTAGTAATCATCATTCTCACTACATAACTCAAACAAAATAACAGACCTCGTTATTCATTTGTTTCATCTCACAAGCATAAAAATAACAAATGACGTCATTTACGAGTGCCGTGCGGGGCGCCGGTTTGGTTAGTTCATAACGCGTCGTTCGTTCATTTGAAAATACTTGACAGTGACAATATATCTTTCTTGTTCTGTCTCCTAGACTCTGTGCAAGTTTGAGCGAGATATATACACTATTCATAAGCAATTTGCGTCAAAATCTATAGAGCTCCGCTCCGGAGCCAGACACAGACAGGGAAATTTTGGACAGATTTTGGACAGCAACTCGGATGTTCGTTCACTTGAAATACTTGACAGAGACAATATATCTTTCTTGTACGGTCTTCTATACTCTGTGCAAGTTTGAACGGCAAAGATACAGTTTCCATAGGCAATTTACGTCAATAAATAAGTCCAGTCCAGTTTAGCTCCAATTCGGAGCGCGACACAGACACGTATATTTTGACATAAAGCCAAATTGGAGCAGTCAACAATACAAGGGATAGACTCTGCTTTTGTGTGCGTGCTAGAACTTCGTAAACTACGACAGCCGTTTTTGATCGTCGTAAATAAAAATAAAAAAATAATTATTAGTTACATTGGTGTAGTTTATATATTTAAACATGTTGCAACCGTACTATTTATTTATTTTCGTACACATCAGTACATAGTATAAAACAAAGTTGCTTCCTGCTGTCTGTCCCTATTTATGCTTAGATCTTTAAAACTACGCAACGGAGTTTGATGCGAAATTTGAAATTTTGAAATTACCTGAACGAATTTAAATATGTAACAGCAAATGAAACGTTCAAATGATACGAATAGCGTGGACTATAATATTGTCCTTTAAAATATCTCACAAAAGTACTTTCATAGTATCGATAGTACCATAATTATTTCGTTTTCTGTGAATATGGAGCACGATTTTCAGACTACTATGCTACGGATGTCGGTTATCAACGATCGGGTACTGCGTAAAAAATTAAATGTTTATTTATATCTACTTAATTTAACACTTTAAGATTCTTAAATAATGAAAAATATAAAACGAGTTAAAATAAATCTTAAAACTAATTAAATAACATTAAAATGTCACATGAAAAGTTTTCCGTCCACCGAAATACCACCGTAACTCCATGCTAAGAAAACTTGTGTTACGTTGGATCAAGATCGTTTAGACGCCATACTCACAATATCATGGTCCAAGCGAGTGAACAGAAATGAAAGAAAGAATCGGTCGCGTAGCTCGCCGACCGCTCGGTGCGTAAAATACCTAAATTCGCGAAGCGCCGAAATGTAAGAGGGCTCTTAAAAGCACTGCCTTGCGCTGCCTATGTATCGCCAGGAAACTACTCGCTCTCAAACATTTGCACGGGACTCCCAGTGCCATCTATGGGTGGCGTTAACAAACTCAAATACCGACAGGTACTTAAACTTTCAGTTGCGGTTCTACACTTTGCTAACGTCCCTTGAACGTCTCTTAATACTGAATGCAAAAAAGTAATTAGAAAAACTAAAAAACCAAACTGCGATCTAAATCTACATGTTTGAAGTGTAGTCTACACTAGAAAGTGACAAGCAACGCCATCTATGTTATGCAATGTGGTGTAAATACAGGAGTAACCTCAAACATGGCCGCCTACATTGAAACACCGTTGCAACCAAATACCGGTAGATGGCATAAATCGAAAAGCTCACTTTTACCGACGCGCGACGGCGAGAGAGCGACCTACACCGAACTTCAGTTTGTTTACGTTAAAAGCACTGCCTTGCGCTGATAACTTCATGGGGGTTTGTTTACGGTTTTCAGATGTTTTACATATTCCAACATTAGGTCCGTCTCCCTGCAGACGCCATTACATTCTGTGTGATTCCTCTTACGTCAAATGTGGTGAACATTCCATATTCCTACTAACTCCAAGTATTGCTTAAAATATCTATTATGTGAGATGCTATCCTTAACACACAACGGATGCCTCGTTGACTGATGTACGATAAATTGATAGGTACTATTTAAATCCGAATTCGTAATAATTTTGAAAATGTCTTCGAATATCTCAATACCGTTCGTCGAATGGGGTAGTCGTCAGGGCTGCTCTACAGTTGTTCGGCTCGACACGTTCCATTTGGCAGTATTAATTGAACAGCAAGGACCTAAAAGAATAACTACTCATATCCACTTTCATTCGGCTCTTCTCAATCCGGAAAGTTTGTTTAGCGTCTACCAGGTTACACATTATTCTACTATTATACTCGTTCTTTGCATTGTATGTTGTTATAGAAGTCTTTTTCCGAAGGATATACATATCACCGGTCAATGTGGCGACACTTGGGGTAGGCCTATGTCCAGCAGTGGACGTCTTTCGGCTGAAATGATGATGATACATATCTAAATAAATAATTTTATTTTGCCTCTCAGCTACGAGGACTAAGTAACAGTAATGGAAAAAAATAGGTAGATAAAGCTGTACTGAACGATACCGACTAGACCACCTGGTGTGTAGCACCCCTCACAGATTTTACTCCAAACGTTCAATTTTGTTCCGGCTTACAAAGTAATATAAAAAACTAAACTTACCGTGCGCTGAATATGGTGGCGAGGGCCATGTAGCATCCATCAGCGACGCGGGATGAGCCTGTAAAGCAAGTGTCTACGGTCCAGTCCAGAAGTGGTCCGATGTCGGGGTTGCAGTCCAGGAGCAGAACTATTGTCTCACGGGCCAGCTCGAATATCTGTGGGGAAGGGGACTTACTTCAGGTGATAGTAAGCAATCACGACTTTTGTAAATAAGGTGGACGCGCAAAATTAGCCCGCGACATTCAAATTAGCTAGGTTTTTGTCGCTTTAAGGTTCAATGTTGATCGTAATATGATTCCTAACAGTAAAATATTTATTCACAAAATTATAATTAAAGAATCACCAACAATTCTCGAAGTTACTGTTGACATCAGATAGTGACTTTGATTTTGTGAAATACGAAAGGGTATTTATTAAATGGTTTTATTAATACAAATGAATTCAATTTTTTGCTGATTTCGCAAATTTTCATGATTTTACAGTTAAAATACTATATTTTTATTATTTCTATAAGTTATAATTAGTGATCAGACATTCGGATGTATATTTACATAAAATAGGTATTCTCCCAAAAATAGTACAAACGTATGGAAGCGGTTTCTTAAAAGCAAAGTAATGAATATTTATAATATATTTAACACCAGGCAAGAAATTCGTTAAAAGTAACAAGTTAATAAAATACTACAACTGTTTGAATTCAAATTTTGCTGCTTAAATATCGAAAAGGACAAAATGGTAAGTAAATATAACAGGACAAAAATTATTTGAGTTATAACAATAAAATGAAAGAATAACTATTTATTTATATAAACAGTGACTATACCCGTACTGACGCGCGCTCCCTGCTAGTCAACACTCGAACTTTAGGTAAATATTCATCCGAATATTCGATCTCTAGTTATTATGCACAACATGAAAGATCATTTCAATTATGATCTACGAATGAGCTACGTTTATAATTTTATGGCACTAACCACATAATAAAGTAGACGAAGAATATTAAACTTAGTCAAATTTTAGAGAGAGAATAGGCAAAGAATTGCTTTTCATTTCGGCTACTCTAGGACCCTCACTTTGAAAATTAAAACAAGAGAAGTAAAATTACATTCAGAATCAATCCACTTCTTAAAAAAAGTTTTTTTTTTTTATTCCAATAAAATATCTTTTACAACAACCTAAATCTTGAACTGTATTGATAATAATATAATGTAGCTCATTCGTTAGATCATAGTTGAAATGATCTTTCATGGTGTGTATTAAAACTTATAGAAATACAGTACTCAATAGTCAAATCACGTAAACCAGCCAAATCGGCAAATGTCGGGAGAAACTAAACATTTACTTAGGCATTTAGATTTCAAAAACAAATTAATTTCCCGCCATGCCAGTCGAAAGTTTTACTAGACAGTAGAACATCGTTACGTCATACCTTATCATTAGTAGAGGAGAGCATCTCGCTGAGCCAGGGATATAGCGACCCGTCCTCAGCCAGCGCCGAGGGGGCGAAACACGGCCCACAGCATACCACGGCACTCATAGCCTAAACACAAAAGCACTTCTTTGAAAACTTCGTTCATTTTGACAAGGGCGTGCGTCTTATTAAACAGTTAGTTCGTGAATGCGACCCCAACCACCTCACCCCACTTCAAGAACAGTACTGTTCCCGAACACTCCCAACCCCCGTTTCGAGCTAGCCGGAATCCCCCGAACTCAAACGGAATGCCGCAATAGATCTGCACTAGCAACAAGTGGCAGGGTGTGTCGTTATTGATAAATCGGAACACTTTTTGAGCCTTCGTGTTAGTGTGTAACTCAAAGTTGAATGCAGGCGGGACCTACTTTCAACTTTTATTTAATTTTAAATAAACTTGATTTTTCTTTCAGCTTTTTACAGCGCAGTCGGGGTTTTAGTTTTTTTTAATTACATGCTTTGTTTTTATTTTCAACATTCTAGTTTAGTAATGTGAACGATTTTACAGACGATTTAACTTTTAATTATAGAACTTTTCCACTTTTTATACGATTTGTCATTTCGAATTACTTTTTGATACTTCAAAATGGAGGGTTTTAAAAGGAGATGAATGGATGGATGTGTGATGGTGTGTTATAACCTTGCTTGACACAGGATTCTTTTTATCCTGGTAGTACTAACCAGGGACGGTTACCGTTACCACAAAAATACCGGTAAAATTACCAAAACCTTAACGTTATGCTACGTTAACATTAACGTTAAAAATATCGTTAAATCAGAAAATTTACCGGTATTTAAATAGCGTTACCAGTAGCGTTATTTCGCTAAAAACTAACAATATCTGGTACGACGTTGCCAAACCGAACGCGCGCCGCGAGTCCTTTCGTTCGGCTCTCCTAATCGGAGCGGCAACAGCTAGCACTTTACGACGATCGGACAGATACCTAAGTAAACGCGACGACTCGCTCGTTTTTCATTTTATAGGACCAGACGTCACACAAACATGGCGAACCCCAAATACATCTATTTGTTTTGTTGTTCTAATTATTAGTTGTTTGTGTAAAAAATATTATTATAGGCCGAAAGAAGTGCAACAAAGTATACAGTATAACTATAACTTTTTAAAGAAAAATAAATCTACCTACCTTCCTACTTTGACCTTGGTGGTAGATCATACAAGACGGGGCACTATGAAAAAAAGACGTTGAAAAATTTCACCATAATCCATCGCCTAATCAAGCTTTCGGGACCCGGTGGGATGTGGGAGTAGTAGTGTAATGGGACACCTCAAGGGCATTGACCTTGAGGTCAAGGTCAAATTTCCGAAAGTCAAGACTCGCGGTTCTCAGGAACAGTAACAGGTCATTTATATTCATGGTTAGTGACCTTGAGGTCAATGTCAAGTGACCTTATGGTCAAGGACAAGTGACTTTGAGGTCAAGATCAAGTGATCCCGGAGGTCTTGAAACCTTGGAGGTCAAGGTCGAGTGACCTGTCTTTGAAATTCTAGCTTCCTGACACTACCGACTTGGGACTTCGAGTGCAAAAACAGTGTTTCTTTTTCTTCTAAATATGCTTATATCTCGAAAACGGTGTGTCCTATCGCAAAAACAATGAAAAATTTGCGCCCCGTAATAATTATTATTTATTTATTTATTTATTTATTTAAACTTCATGTACAAGAGTGGTACATAGGCGGACTTAATGCCACAAGGCATTCTCTACCAGTCAACCTTTGGGTCAAATAGGATAGCATTGTGATAGAGTACAAAAAAAAAAATAAGAAAAAAAAACCAATTTGTTAACATAGATTGATATACATAAATAGGTACATACCAATACACATATATACAGTAAAATTAAATAAACTAATATATATTATAATACATACAAATAGTCCAAATACGAGAAACCTCATAATAATTACTATGACTACTAACTAATATCTAGCTTGTGAGCAATTTAGTCTGATTTTAAATAGTACTTCCGAACTGTTCTTTTGAAAGCCATTTTGCTTTCAGCTTTTTTAATGTCAAGGGGCAGCGCGTTCCAGAGTTTTATAGTTGAGACAGCGTATGAATTGGACATAAAACCAGTACGATGTGATGTAATTTCAAGTAGTAGGTTTTTTGAAGCTCGAAGCTGGCGACTGTGAGAACTGCCCAACACTTTAAAATATTCTTTTAGGTAATCGGGAGCACATGGATCTGTCAAAATAGTGAAGAGCATACAGAGAGATCTGAGGGACCTCCTGAGTCGGATAGGCAGCCACTTAAGCTGAGAACGGTATGAAGAGATGTGATCGTACTTACGAAGGCCAAAAACAAACCGAATACAATTATTGAGAAGACGATCTAATTTGCTTAAAAGTTCTTGGGATAGATCAGAGTAACAAACATCAGCATAGTCGATAATGGGAAGCACAAGTGACTGGACCAAAGTTAATTTTGTGCTAGATGGGAGAAAATATTTGAATCTATACAGAGACCGCAGCGAGTAAGTGACTATTATATATAATTCTCGACATGTAGGTAATAATTAATTAAGAAAAATTCAAATTTTATTATCCATAAAAAAAAGTATAATTAGGCTTATCAGTGCCGAACCTTAAAGGATCCCTTCGACATCGTTTTTACGACAAACGGTTGGTCAGCCAAAAAACACCAAGACGCTTTTAGCCTTATATTTAGGTGTTAAATAACACTTTTTTGGCTAAATTTTTCTGTCTTTTTTCCTTAACTGAACTGTGAAGAAGGTTCCAGAAAGTTGTGGAACTTTCTCGAAGGATGGTTCAGCATATAACTCGCCGACCACGGTATACTCTAATTATCCCCGACGATCCTATCACCCTCCTTCAGGAAAGCAGCGCAAACAGAAACCGGCATCATTCCGAACTCATCCATCCGACACGACATCCCCGTTCACCCCCCCCCCCCCCCCCGACCCTTGCTCGAGCCAGCCCGCGATGCTAAGCCAGTAGTTTTAAACCCCTAAATAATCTCACTCAAATCCAGCCTGTCCCTTTGCTGCCCTCCCCCAGCGGCGCCCTAAGCCACCTGCTTAGTTTTTAAGTTTTTGCCCTGCCTGGAGGCCTAGCACTCAAGGCAACCACAGGATAGTCCGGTTAAGCAGAAGCTAGAATCATGGGTTGACTTGTATTGAAGTGGCTAACTTGGTGGCTACTAAGTGGGTATAAATATTAATCTTTCATTACGATATTTATGTCGACCATAAAAGTCCCATAGAGTGTCTTTGCTTAGGTATAGAGACTGTTCAAAGATTACTTGAACACACTTTTACGCCGGTACGTAAAAATATGTTCAAGTAATCGTCGCAGATGCATCGCACAAACAATATCTATTACACGCCGAAGCCGACATCGTTAGAAAGAGATAGGCGAATAAATTACCGGTATACGTATTGTTACTTTTACCGATACTAATATTAGTTATAAGATAACTTTAACGGACTTACGGGTATCGTTATAAATATCGTTACTTTTTTATCGTTAACATAACGGTAATCGGTAACGTTAAGAAAAAAGTAACGGTAATTCGGTCCCTGGTACTAACCCGTGGGACAATACCGAACTCCACGAGAGCGAAACCGCGGGCATAAGCTAGTATAATTATCATAATTTTAGTATTCCTGTAGGCGAAGCACAGCAATCTAAGCATTTAAATATAGCTTTGGGTGTTGGCTATAATTGTTGTTGTGTGGAGTGAGCCATGTAGTCGCAGAAACATTTGTATTGTTTGTCTTTTGTATGTAAGACACACCCCGCACACCGTTCCCCGCGCTCACTACTGCGTGAGAGCGGTCTCTCCACTACCTGCGCTACCGCGCGGAGAGGATAAAAGGGGCGCCCGCGGGCGAGAAAGTAGAATTCCATCAGATGCAGGTTCTCCAAAACCGGTTCCTACGTAAAGTCACGGGAGCCCCTTGGTACGTCCGTAATGATCGTTTCCACCTCGATCTCAAAATGCCCACCATTCTCCAATTCATGAAGCGCCTTTCCAAGCGTTTCTTCGATTCTGCTGTAAAGCATCACAACCTCTGATCGTATCGGCCGCCCGATAGGAACCCTCTAGAATCAGTAAGATTCGCCGACCAAGGCACACCCTCGTCACTCCCGATGACGCTATAACCCTTCTTCAAGAGAGCAGTACGGACACTAGCACTCTGAAGAAACCTAGACGTAAACAGCCGTCCTTCCGACCTCGCCGTCGAGGCCCGTCGCGACACCCCGTTTCATGCCCTCCCCGACCCTTGCTCGAGCCAGCCCGCGATGCTGAGCCAGTAGTATTAAATCAGCCCCTAAATAATTCAAATCAGATCCAGCCTGTCCCTTGCTGCCCTCCCCCAGCGACGCCCTAAGCCGAGGCTCGTACCCCATAGGGGGTGCCCTTAGCGTGTAGTCGCTTAGTTTTTAAGTTTTTTGCCCTGGCTGGAGGCCTTACACTCAAGGCACCCACAGGATAGTCCGGTTGAGCAGCGACAGCCTCTTAGGCTGACCTGCGAGATGCCATTTAGAAAAAAAAAAAAAAAAACGAGAAAGTAGTAGTCCACAACCATCCTCCAGTGCGACAACACCTATTGTATTGTACGCCGCGTTATTCTGCCCAAGTGAGCAAGTTTGTGTCAATATAGTTTGTAAGTTGTGATTCCTTCATATTATAATAAATGTGTTTTATGTGTACGGAATCTAGTCGTTTTTTATTTTATTTTCACTCATTCGACAAGGGAACCTAATCACCCCCGCCTAGACCGTTCCTGTTGTGTCGTCCTCGACAATTCCGCATATGATTTTTAAAAGCTGTTTTGCGTGAGGAATACTTTTTTAAAGTCATAATTTGTAGACTAGTATAAACAACCTAATTTGAATAAATGACTTGGTTTTTTTATGTAGTTCATCACACTGACCCTGAGCGCGGATAGGTTGAGCCGCTCGTCGTTCTCGTGCTGCGGCGGCTGCGGCACCAGTGAGCCCAGATGCCTCACCAGCGGCCCGCACCAGCCCGAGAAAAGCGAGAACAGGCTGCGCAGGAGCTCCTTCTTCATCAGCGAGCCGTATTTCTCCACTGTTGAGTGAATGATTTCAGAAATTTTAATAACATTATTCGGGGTCGCACTGAGGAAAATACTGTTATTTAAGACGTAAGGTGCTTGGACCGCGCCGTAGATTTTCAATTTGCGCGCTCATATGCTTTACGACTTTTCAAATTCCACAGTCATTTTGCTCAGTATAAGAATATTCACGATACATGAATTATGAAAAGGTCAACAATGACACTTTAGCCTTGGGTTCCCAAAGAAAGCTATATCGTTATATAACGGCCGTAATATTACAACTTATGTAAATCGGGATTACGAAGACTTTATGATATAAATAAAGCTCACTGAATGCGGCTTATAGGCTGTCATTTTTGCAGCCGCTTTCTCAGGCCCGTATTACAGAACTTTACTCAATAATCAAGCATTATTGAAAAACTAGATTTGATTGGTTAAAACGAGTTTTGAATAATGCTTTAATTTGAGTTGACGTTCTGTACGGGACTTGGGCACTTGCGCACACTTCTCTATGAGGAAGCAGCTCGAGCTAGTCATAAAGAACCTTATGTCCATGCAATAAAAGCGAAAGACACTTCACTGGCCTAGTATTGATTTGAATGACGCGACTTGACAAAACACGACTCCTCGCCGAAATAATGAGACAAATGATCGGCTCGGGCCGAGTTTGCGTCGATAAATGTGGTTATTCCTTTAGGAAACCCAAGCATAGGATATAATTGACAAATGATGATGAATACGACTGTCTGAAGCTGAAGTTACGAGTGAAAAGCAATAAAGTTTCCTAAAACTTAAGTGACCAGTGTTTTCGAAACGGGTACTAACATGGGAAGCTCTTGATGAGTTCAGTGACAAAGTCTGCAAAGGTGATGCGCTGCTCGCGCGCGGCGGGTGCGTCCTTCTCCGCCTCCACCTCGAGGCACTGGCGCACCCCGTCCAGGTACTCTGTGAGTGAGGAGTGTAAGCTCCCGCCCTCCAATGCAAAGGCACTGAAAAGAAGCACATAAATTTAATCATTTTCGCGACAAAAAGAATTGTAAAACTTATTTAGTTGCTGCGCCGTTGTAATCTCAACCATATACATCAGTTAACATGTTCGGCCCCGTATACTAGAGAGGCTACACACTTATTCGGCTAGCCACGAGACGGCACAGCCCGGCCGGCAAATTCAGATTTATGTTCAAAGACATAAAACATCAATCAGCCAGGATATATGGCGAATGGAGATTCCCCATCAGCACGAACCAAATATAGACTGAATATGTGCAATAATTCTTCGAATAAGTCACTCAAATCAAGATTATAGCACCCCTTAACGCCCTAATATATCGTACGTACCTGTTGGCGAAAGTTTTCTTCTGAGCGATGAGTAGCAGCATCTTGTTGAGATGCAGGCGCAGCGCGTCGCGGCGGCGGCGCCGGCGCATGTTCTCTTGCTTGCGGTCCACCGCCTCTCGGAGTAGAGGAAGCAGCTCCTCCATTAAATCTCTGCCATAAATAATGATTGCGGTAAGAACACGCCAAGTTTTACAGGTCTTCCATTAAAAGTTGTGACCAATTTATGAGTAGTTGTGGAATACAAAGGCTAACTAACCAGTAAGCACTATTTCAATTTAAACTACGTATTGATACATACTAGGTGGTTACTTACCAGTTTCTAAATTGAGTTTTTAAGTTTAGACGTTGTCAAATTATACTTTAGTTGAATTTTGACATTGAAGGAAACACTTTAACTAAATTTTAGGCAGTTCTTTAGTCAAATACTCAAAATTAGTGTAACCGGGTGCTCGTCACCTGCACACATCAAGGGAGTGATTTAAGCGAGAAAAATATTGAAACTCTTAACAATTGGACACACCATTTCGTGATATGTATGAAAAGTTTAGTTTTACAAATTGAAAATGAGATTCATTGCAAAAGTTGTGTAGTATCCACCATTGACGGAAGCAAGTGACTAAATCGGCCTCTGTATATAAAATAACAGTTTGATAATGAAACATGCGTCTGTATATCGGAAAGGAATGTAATAATTTATACTTAACCTTCTCTTTCGACAGTACAAGGGTATAGTAGACAATATTAAAGCATTGTTGTGCAATATTGTCACTGGCAACTCTTCAACGCTTGAGTTTTATAAAAGAAATTTGCCCCTAGAGGTTTTTGGGCCGCTGAGGTAATCTTACTATATAAATGCGAAAATTTGTTAGGTTGGAAGGATGTTTGTTACTTTTCCATGCAAAAATTGATATGCGGACTTGAATGTGTGGCACCCAGATAGTCTATAACCGGGATTATCACATAGAATACTTTTTATTCCGGTAGTACGATTCGTGGGACAATTACCGAACTCCACGCGGGCGAAGCCGTGGGCATTAGCTAGTAATTAAGCTACTTACTTAAGTGCATCCGGGTTGATATTGCCGCAGGCAGCCACAGCTGCGTCCCGGACCTCCGGTACCTCGCAACGCGCTAGCGGCACGGCGAGCTTGTGCAGCGAGCCCGGCGACGCTGCTGCCCCGCGCGCCTCTCCGCCGCTGCGCTCGCTTAGCGAGTCGGGCGACGAGCTACGTCAACGCACACAACGTTAGCGACACATACAACATAGACGTATAAGCTTTCAGTTACACAAGGTCTTTAATGGGAACTCTCACTTGAAACTCTACGTTAATCATTTGAAATAGACCACAAGTAATTTAAATTAACTATTTTAAGTAAAAAAGCGCAAAAAGTTATGTTGCGTCGTGAGACACGGGGGTTTGCATATTTTAGTATGGAGCCTGACCCTAACTTCTGCCCGCCATTTTATTTTTTCCGAAAGTCACTTTTATTGCCTGGGTATATCGGTAGCAAGTATCAAAACAGAATCTATCCACTGATAGCGTTATAATTCAGTACAACTTTGGCAACATAAATTTTAAAAACATTTTGAAGATTTTATCTCACACAATACTTGTCGGCATTGATGCCACGTGGCCGTACAATTTCGTTAAAAAAATGGCGAACGAGTAGGCAGGCCAAAATATTCAAACCGATTTCACATCTCTATGTAGCATCTGTGTAAAATATCAAGACAACACATATAGTGACAGCACGTAACAAATTATACAGTGGCCTGCAAGAGTTCGTTGAAATTTTTTCACTTCAAATGTAATGTCACATTATCATTAAAATTGTAGTTCAAATTCGAAATGTATACTTTGTAAGATTTTTATGAAATAAAAATTAATTGAATGAATTTACTGATACATTATTTTTTAACCGACTTTAAAAAGGATGGTACAAAAACAAATTCCTTGTCATAGATAGTTTGATTAGGTAATAACAAAGCCATATATATTCACACAAATAAAACTATGATTTTAGATAATAATACGACGACACAAGAAGTGAAAAACGTCAGCTAACTTTTGGAGGTTACTATCTTACACTACAACAGGACTATTAAGCTTACCTAACTACTTCTATAACTAATAAAAGCAATAATAAATAATATTGGGTCGATAATAGAAAGCGTTATTAACATAAAATAATAAGGACTTCACCAACAAAGCGCTGCAGATGTCAACAAAATAATGAGATACGCGTTTGTACATTATTCTAACGTATTCTGTTAACACATGGATAAGAGTCGCCCTCTGTAACATTTGCTAGCAAATGCGCGCCCAGTCAGAAGCAACCGACAACCAGTCAATGAACACTGACCTTTACTATGCTAAGAGTGGCACAGAGACTACAACACATGATGCATTAAAGAGACTCGGAGAAGACAGCTTACAGATAGAGAAGAATCAAACGTTAACGCGCACGTTACAAGCAAATATTACAAACTCGATGATTTCATGAATTAGTTACTTTTACCCAATGATTGCTCATATTAAACTCACTAGAATGTGGCGTTGTCTCGTCTATGGATTTCTCAGATGAAATAATGATTCTAAGTAACTTTACTAGCTATTTAATAACTGATAGTTCTACACTTGCATTTAACTTTAATTCTATTTTATTGTCTATTGGGGACCAGGGTTTAACATTCGAAATGATGGTAATTATGTGTAATCATGCCAATGGTTCTAGCTCCTACTTATACATCGATCCTGCTAAATAGGCGCACCACTTAATGTGTTGCGTGGGTACTTGTTAAATGCTTCACTCGAGAACGGGGAACTTTTTGTAATGATCATGTTCGAGTAACAGTAACACATATTTGTGTCAACAAGTGATAAATACTTCATCAGATGATGATGAAGTATTTGTGCCGACGGGCAAAATACTTACATTACTTAATTATACAACATTAGTTTTAGTATATGCGAAACCTGATACACGGGTCTAGTATTTTTATGTAAAGAATCTATGTACGAAATTTCAAAACTGTATCATGAAGAATCACAAAGTTAAGTTAATCATAAGCTTGTTCTGTTACCTAGTTGTTCCCACAAGAATGTGGTCACCACGCAGCGCGCGCCTCCAGCGTCGTCTTGAGCTCATTGATAATAATAATTTGGCAGTAGGTACCTAAATTATTGCGATAGGTACTTAAAGTCGCTCGGTGTCCAACTTTTTTAAATATTTTTGGGAAAAAATATAATATGGTTTAAAAATTATTGGAATCGATTCAGTTACTTATTCTGAACAAAATATATTCAGGTTTCGCATATTCTAAAAATAATGTTGTATACACCGTGACTTTTTAGTCGTCTTACAACGGCAGTCCACTTCATGTATCCAATGAATACTAAACATTCATAAAAAAAAATAGGTGTTTATGAGATTTTAATAATTTAAAAATAAAAATATTATTCAGTATTATGACGCACGACGTAGTTAAAACAACCCCCCCCCCCCCGCTCTGGGCGGAGCGGAAGGGAGTGTCAGACTTGTACTGACTAAAACCCATCCATGTTCCTTCTTTGCCCTTTGTGTTCCAGGGCCGCGGTATCTCTTTCGAACAGTCCCGCAGCCCTGGAAAACACCCTGTTGCGAGCGATGATCTACTGGACTCGAGTGCTGGGTAGGTATATATGTTCTCCCGTTTGACACGTAAACATCATTAACAGGATGTTTCATAATTTTATTCTATTTGATTTCCTTTATTTATTTTCTTACACACTAATTACATTTTTAAATATTTCTTAACAAAAACCATATAAAAAAACATTTAAAAATATAAAAAATAGTAGCCCACCGGTATCGGGAACAGGGTCCAAGCTACCGGCGGTCAGGGCTCCAGAGAGAGGAACCTCCTAACAATACGAGCCGTGTCTAGGAGTACCGCTTTCTGAATCAAGCCCTTGATCCAGCTGCCTAACGAGAGCCTCCTCAGGTATTGGTCGAGGCTCTTGGCAATTAAGCCATGGGCTGAGACGACTATCGGCACAATGATCGCTGAGTCCACATCCCACATGTCGACAACCTCGCGAGCCAAGTCAAGATACTTGATTTTCTTATCTTTCTCGGCTTTCACGAGGTTCTCATCATGCGGGACCGTTATGTCAATAATCATTGCGCGCCGCTCTGATCGATCCACCACCACTATATCAGGCTTATTGGCTACAATAGTCCTGTCAGTGATGATGGATTGATCCCAGTACAATGTGATACTGCCATTTTCGAGAACTGGGTCGGGCACATACTTATAGTACGGCACTTCCGATTCCACAAGGTTGTATTTTAGAGCAAGTTGCTGATGGATAATTCTGGCTACAAGGTTGTGTCTATGCAAGTACTCTCCGTTAGCCAGACGAGAACACCCGGAGATAATGTGACGGATTGATTCGCCTGGACGGTGGCATGCCCGACATATGTCAACCGTACCGTCCTTCACAATGAATCTCCGGTAGTTATTCGTCATCATAACTTCATCCATAATTGCACAGACAAAACCTTCGGTTTCTCCGAAGAGGTCCCCGGAACGTAGCCAGGCTACGGACGCTGATAGGTCTACATCGGGCCCATGCAGGGCCCGGAAAAAGCGTCCGTGAAGCTCCTTACTCTGCCATACCTCCATGCGGTCGTTAGTGTCAAACACTACAGGTTTGCGCCAGTTCTCTTTAGCCAAGGAGAGCGGGGTGAGGCCCTTGTCCACCGCGACCACATCTCGATGCATCGCCACGTCGGTTTCAAGGAAATATTCCCTGAGACTGCATATCTCGCGATTGTGGAGAGTCTTAGCGTTTAAAAAGCCTCGACCCCCACACTTCCGCGGGATATACAGTCTCATAACAGAAGAACGCGGGTGATGCATTCGATATGCCGTCAACAATGTACGGACCCTCCTATCCAGAGCGTCTTAATTCTTCCGGCATGACCCAACCGTTGAAGGCACGTACCTTATTGCCGCCTGATAAAAGACTATTAAATACTTTTTTCAGGCGGCCAAAGAAGCGCTCCTTCAACGATTGTTTCATGTCAGCAACATTGATGCCCAGCGCTTCCGACATACCCAAATACTTATAGGTTTCGGTTGCTGAGAGGGATCTAAGATTTATGGAATCCGAGAGCTGAGTTCCCACAGATTCCACAATCTCACCTCGCTTTACATGCATGACCGCACATTTGTCCACACCAAATTCCATCCTGATGGCGCTACTGAAAGTTTCAGTTACCTTCAGTAGCTCCATCAGTTGCAAATCGTTGGGGGCAAAGAGTTTCAGGTCATCCATGTAAAGGAGGTGAGATATAACTTGACCACCTCTCCTCAACCGATAACCTAGACCTGAATCCTCCAGCAGCGTGCTAAGAGGATTCAAGGCTAAGCAGAACCAAAGTGGACTCAAACTATCGCCCTGAAATATACCTTGCTCTATCCTTATCGGCTCGCTATTCCTCTGGATTTGCCGACATCCTGGATAGCGAAGGACTGTCCTCCATTGCCCCATACATGACATCAGGAAGGTGCGCAGAGTTGCATCAACTTTATACAACTCTAGCACCCTCATGAGCCATGTATGTGGCACCGAGTCAAAGGCCTTCTTATAGTCTATCCAACATGTCGACAGATCCCTTCGGGAACGGCGAACCTGTTGGCTAACGGCCATATCTATCAGGAGTAGCTCCTTAGTACCGCGGGACCCGTTCCTACATCCATTCTGAGAGGCAGACACGATAGAATTACTATCAATATGATGATTGATTTTAGCTCTCAAAATGGATGTAAGAACTTTATAGACCGTCGGAAGACAGGTAATCGGTCTATAATTTTTGGGCTCCGCAGTACTACCCGATTTATGGAGCAGGTGGGTTATACCTGTTGTCAGGAACTCTGGTAGCGACCCTGACTCTAAGGCTGACTGGAACAGGATCGCCAGGCGAGCGTGCGATCTTGTGAACCATTTAATCCAAAAGTTGTGCAGCCAATCCGGCCCTGGAGATTTCCAGTTAGGCAACGGACGGACTGCACGAACTACGTCTTGGGGGCTGATAGTGATTGCCCCCATTTCTGGCACTAGATCGTACGCTCGCTCAACCTCCCGAGTCCATTCACCCTCGGTATGGCTAACAGGCACCGACCAGATGCTGCGCCAGAACGAACACATGGCATCATCATCCGGTATGCGTGTGTCAGCCACACCTTGGTCCGGTCGCGCTTTCCAAAGAGATAAAGGTGACCTTTCATCTCTTTGGAAAGTGCGATTCTGAGTGTATCGGTCCACCCGCCGCTTATACCTACGAATACGGCTTACCCATGCATACACTTTCTGCTTCAGGAAGTCGATGCGCTCTGTGATACGGGACATGTAGTCTCGAGGACTGATATCAGTCCCCGAGGATGCCCGCCTCACAAAACGCATCACTCTAGGGCGAGTATTGCCCTCCTTGAAGCAGATCAGTTTGCCGATGAGTGCTCTGGCCCCACCAATACGTCGTTCAATTCTGTATTGCCATGGCGGCACGACTGGTTTAGGTCGTGTAGCTCTGTCATCAAAAAATTTGACATGAGCTACACGACATGCCGCTACAGCCGCACAATACAGGATTGAGTGAGCATCGGTGAGGTCTTCACAGTTGTCAAAATAGTTTGACAACTGCGAATCCAGAACAGCCACCAGCGCCCTATTATTGTTATGCATGGGCAAACGAAGTATGCGTGGTCTAAGGCCGGGTTGCATGAACCGATATTCTCGAATCGCACCCTCCAAAGCACTCCTGATTTCCTCATTGCACTGGGTACTTACATTAGTAACCATGTCATTACTCACGTCGTTATCGCGATTAGTTATTGTGCTAGACTGTGGTAGTACCACAGCCTGCGCCGACGGAGTAATGACATGGCTGCTCTGCATTTCAGTTCGCAGGCGATCAAGTACAGTGTCATCCAACATACGGTTACGCTGGATGACTCGCACCTGATCCGATAGTCGTTGTGCCGACACGTTGACAGCTGGATCAAGCATCTGAAACAGAGAGAGCATCCGAACACGGTACGCGGTCAGGTTGTTTCCTCCCTCTGTAGCCCCATAGTATGAGCGCATGACGTTTTCATTGATGGATTACGTCCATCGCATGCGCTGCACACTCCTGCCGGGAGCTGGAACCCTATCAGAGGCCGGTGGGCCTCGAGGTCCTAAACCGTCCGGCGGCCGGCGTCCTCCGTCGACGAACTGGTGGTGGCGTCGTCGGCGGAGAGAAATACTCATAGCTCGAGCTCGACGCCACTGCCACGGCCGGTGCTACAGCACTCACGACGGGGCTGGATTCCGGCGGCGGCGAGGCGGAGCTGAGCGACTGGTCCGGAGGCAATAGGCGTGCGCGTCGTGCAGCTGATCTCGTCAACATTTATCTTCATTGGAATATAAAATATATTCGTCTCTTCCAAAATTTTTGTGACAGACAATGTCAGATTGTGCCAATTCCAAATTGTGTTTTTTTTCTTTGCTTTTCTATTGAATTTCGTTTTCATTTTGGTATTTTACAATTAAATTGTTATTAATAAAAAGGTGGTATCGGTCAAATCTTCCGGTATAATTTTTAAAATATTTATATTTTAGAAAATTTGATCAGTCTGAAATAAAGACTTTTTTTATTCTATTTTTTATTATTATTTTTCTTTGTAACTATTTCGGAAGATAAAAAAAAATCGCTTCTAGAGCTATTTTATGTCGGGTACATTGAGTGGACGACCTTTGTAAGACGACTAAAGAGTCACGGTGTATTTAATAAGTTTAGAAATCAAAATTTTATGTTATCAGATATTACTACAATAAAAACTGTTTTTTTATTTAACGCAATATGTCCCCACTAATATTTTGCCAAAACATTATTATCAAGTTTCACGTCGCGATACTCATCATCACAAATAGCAATTACCGTCACGTCTTCTACAATAGCAATACACGGGAGAATAATACGTCAGAACATGTACAGCCATAGCCAAAGTAATATATTACCCCCACAGTGTCTCCGGACACGCCGAGAGGAAAAGCGCACTGTCGGGGCAGAAACAAAGGTACATACAAATCAAGTAAAGACAACCACGTGACGGCGCGGCCGCGTGGTCCTAGCTGTCAGGCAGTGGGCGGGCAGTCGCGCGCACTACCGCCAAGGAACACAACAACAAGATCAAACGGACAAGATAAAACGTGTGAGAAACATTTGAATGTTTGCACTGTAACGAGGAAGAACGGACAGAGTAAAATAATCGTGATGAACATTCTTCATGTTGAGTGCTGAGGAGTGCACGATGACAAGTAATAACATCTAAGGTTAATTTAAAAATCCCACCTTTATCTTTGTCTAGTGTTCAAGAATTCAGCGAATTGTAATTTGTCCATGTCAGTAACGACCGCCCTGGCTAAATACACAATTCCCTAGAAATACTTATTATAGCTGTCAGATATAAGAAAATATTACGTCAGGCATACACGTTTTAGACTCGGCGGAAATATCTGTGGGCTTCAGCTTACCCTCCTAGCGGCTTGAATACTTGAAGAAGTGACAGCTCCACAAACGTCTCCGGCGAGAAGCATTTCTTTTTTATTAATAATATGACTAGCTGACAGGGCCGTTCATGAAATGTTAATTATATAATTTTGAACAAAATGAATTGCAAGACACTCTTTACTACAGATATAGTTGTACAGATTTTGAAAACTAGGAAAACTAACTGGCCGACCCTGTGAGCTTTTATAACAAACGTGTAAGTGCACAATAGACAATGAGCAATGTATTGAGATATTCTTTTAGAATTTAGTATACATTTATATCATTATAATATGGAAAGTGCACAAGTGGCTGCGTATTATCTGCATGGCTGTGTATTGCGCACTTTTGGGTGCATACTATCCTTATAGGAAGTAAATATTTCTGTTCATAATTTACAGAAATGTATACGTAGGGATCGTATTCAGTTGTTCTCTAAAAACGCACTCTGTATATTAGCCGAGTGCTACTACCTCGTCTAGATAGGTTCGCTAACATGCGCCGCAGAAAGTCCTAGCTTAGTATTCAAGCTGCGTCCAAAGTAACTATAGCCTAAACTTACAAATTATTTTTTTGCACTGTAAGTATCTCTATATCTAATCAACACTATTTATTTCGACCCTCTCACAAGCAATCCTTAATTATCATCTAAACTAATATTTTAATTCATCCATTATGAGTAATGAGCCAGTATTAACATGTTTTCAATTACAAACACAAACAGAAGGCTACATGTTACAGACGCATGTATAGTGAGTGTGTGAGTGTACATCGCGACCGTGACCACCGTTACTGCACAAACACATCCTCCGAGAGGCGCGGGCGCGCAGGCGAGGAACACATCGTATGGAATGCTCTAGCTGTGCTCTGACCTAGGCGTGATTAATGAGCGATGTCCACTACAGTGACCTTCGAATTATGGTACACACCCGGAAAGGCCACTGCACTGAGTACCCACCATGAAGAATGGCGTGTGTCGATTCCACCCTAAATATTGTAAAGCGCTCGAGCGAGATAAGTATGCAACTTAAAAAACACTACCCGCGGTGTCGACGAAATACTTAAAAACATAAAGAAATCGAAACTGCGTATGTCTCACAATGCTGGAACAAAATGTGACAAGGCACAGGCCCCATGGTAGGGATACAGTGAACTGAGAGATGGAACCGACACAACTAAGTAATGATCAAAATCGAATGCGAAGTGCACATAGCGAGCGTCAATGGCCACCTCGTTCGTTTGTGTTGTCTGTGCGCGCGCGCATAGCTCAAGGGCAGCGTGAAGAAGCCGCCGGGCGCGTTGAGGGACTCACTGGACGAGCTCAGCGCGGCCAGGCCGGCCCAGCCCTCCGCCTCAGTGCTACTGGACAGACAACGCCGATACTTCCCTGCGCTAGTGGCTAGTCGCCGAGCGGTGCCACTGGCACAGCACGTCCAACATGCTTCCACACTCATACGCTTCCCCCTTCACTAAAAACTTCCTAGCCCCTCTAGCTTACATAAATGGATACCCACACATATTGTTTTTCATTTCTCTTCAACCATATTCACGGATTACTTAGAAGAAGCAATCCATTAAAGCTCATGGTTGATCAAAAGGCAAAACAATTAACATTACAATTAAGTAATTTGAGCTTCCATCCCAGTTTCTAAATAAACAGTCAAGTTTGTAACCATTACCTGGTTACTTATGATTGTGAAACACTAGATCACAAAGTAAGTTAACACAAGGTGCATTTCCGAATGCTATTTAAGAAAACTAAAATGCAATTGGGTGGTAGAGAGGGTAAATCGTGTACATTAATGGGTAGTGTGGGTACTTTTTATGTACGGTTTTTTATCAAAATCTGCGTACAATACGTCTTGGTCTTAGACCTTTATTACTAAACCATTAGAGGTCATTTTTCAGATTTCTGTTGCAAAGATTTATTTAAAAGATGTTGTTTGATATATCCGTAACACTGATTTAGTAATACAGGCCTTAAGAACATCACCTTGTAAGTCAGCAGGCATAATGTAAATAAAGAATTGTACACAATATTCTACAAATAGTTGTTCGTTAATATATAAAGTGTTGTCTGATTGTTTTCTCATGCGGATACTGTGGTAGTCGTGGTTGGTTAGCTCGGAGGGAGCGTCGCAACATCGGGTAGTACTAACGTGGTTCAGTAAGCTGACATCGCCGCAGAACAGCGCGGACGAACATAAACTAAACGATACTAACTTTTAACAACATAACATTACAAATACTTCGTGACTATACTTTCTAATACGATATTTAGATTACTTGATCATTCGGTTTGATTAAATACAACTAACATAACTATAAGATTTTTTTATAATGTTTTTACAAATAACGAGTCAAGATGACAATTGCACTACATACATCTGCAGGCCGACTTAGAACCTCGCGATAACTTAGTAGTCGAACATCAAAGAAGAATAATTTTGAATTATTAAAGCAATACTGCTGGACGAACGAAAAATTTATTTTTCTTGTTTATCTTTAAGTATTTTAGCTAATATTGTTTATCATTCCTTATTATAAATATGTTTCTTTTGACTGTGCAATAGCTTGGATTTACGTCTGTAATGTTGTACGTGTTTTCTCAATTAAATAAATGTTTCTATTTAGAAATTAGCATCTGTTGAAATAATATATTTCTTCTTGAATATTTTATACAAATTAAACTAAAGGGCACAACTGGCGTTAAATAGTACTGTTTTAGCTGTTGCTGCGGTGACATTAGACATGTTTAGTGGTGGGATTTATTGCTATGATGTCGATATTTTAGTCGATATGTTTAAAGAAAAAGAAGACTACACAATTCAATTTTATCTGTAAACTATTCTTACAGCAAAAATCTCGTTCTGTTAATTATTATCATGTTATGTATTTTAAAATATGGATTTAATACAAACAATTTAAAAAAAATATTCAAAACGAAAGACAAAACAACCTGTTTCGTAAAACAGAACCGAAAATGCGTCGGCGGCAATTTTGCGTCAATATGTGCGCCTTGTATGCGACATGTTTGCCATTTTTCGTTCCGTTGTTTGTTTTCTTTTGGATTAAAATTGATATCTGTTACGAATGTTTACAAGAAAATTTAAAAATAAGATATACTTATTTTTCTATAAAAGTATCGTTTATCCATTAGATATAGCTATACATCCCATCACTAAACATGTATATGGCGTTACGTTAAACGCACAACACTTTGCTTAATTTCTTTTTCACTTTTATTTTATTTGTAGTCCATAACATCTTGGCAGGATAAATTCTTTTAATTTACTACAGTTATTCCGTATTTTACGACTATGATAAATTAAGGTGCAGCTAAAATATTCAGTCATGATTGTAAATCGCGGTAACGTCCAAGATTGAAAAGCAACGGTTCGTCTAGTGTCACCCGCACCTTCCTACATTTAAAACAGTTTGGTGTATCACATAATTAAATATCATAAAAACAGTTCAAAGATTAACCTAAAATTAAATAATTATATGAAAACTTTAATCTCAATTTGATAACGATATTAATTGTTCAAATCGTTATTCATATCAATTAGTTATCGAAAAGAAGTGAATCGGCCTGCAGAACCCAAATAAATCAGTCTGCAGAACATCGGCGATGCCAGCTAAACTTCACAACATTATTTTATAAAAATTTAGACAGTGAAAATCATAAATCCTTTGCACATATACATATACCGTACGTTTTATTTAAATACTTATATAGAATTTAATGCCAATCAATAATTATACTTTTAAAATAAATTTTAACAAATCAAGCCAATTTGCTAATTAATTATAACGGTAATGTAGTAGTTTTACGACAAATGTCTATAGATGAGCCGAGACTCGCTAGCATACCAATTATTACCTTGCAATAAAATTTAGGAGCTCATACTTACAACTTACTTTAAAAAAATCGGGGTAATATTTGATATGCGCACTGGTTTCGGCACCAAAAGGTTATAAGTTTAGAGCTACGTGGCGCTAGTATGTGGCATACGTACCTCAGGCTGAGGTCTGGACTGGCGCAGCGGATGACGGGGCTCGGCACAGCCGGCACTACTAGGTAGGCCATTGTCATGTAGTATTTCCAAACCTGCAATAAACAACGCACACTTATAAATTTAAAAGGGAGAGAACAGACAAAAAGACACTACCCAAAATAAAAATAAATAACTTTTGGAAAGTCAAAGTTTACAGGAGATAGTGGCCCAAAACGCCCGCCCTTCGCGTGTTCGCCATTGTAGATAGTGGCTTTCATGAGCTGCAGTGGTTGGGTATAGAGTGGCGGGGTTTCACTCATAAACTAACGTCTTTATCCAAACGAAAGCAGTTTGTTTGCTGTTCCCCCGTATTGCACCGTAGCGCGTGCTAAGTCACTTTTTCAATTCTAATTCATCGAACGATTTGCTGGCGGTTGAATGGAAGGAAATTTAATTGGAATGTCAGAAGCACTGTCAGTAACATTTTTGGAATTTATGTTACTTAATACTTTTGCGGTGTCCTTAATTAATGTTATTAATTCTCAACCGTTTATTTAATAGAAATAATCTCCATGGGGATGGGCAAAAACTACAAAAAAACACTTGCTACGAGCCTTTCATACTCCATAATGTTGGTCTCTTATAAAAATGTGTGAGAACAATGAGAAAGGCCTGACAAAGCGCTTTGTAGATAGCGTGGACAAGGGCACAGTTAGGTCACAATCTCACCAATGAGGTTAAGCTATGTTGAAATCTAAAAAGACATTACGTGGCGACGCTTGGGACTGGCGATGCTATCGCCATCAGTTTCACAGTTACCATCCCCACTGTATAATATGTAAATCGGTACTGACTTGCATATAACCGTCCCGCTCTTTCTCTGGCTTCCTTGGTAGCGCCGGCCCACGGGATAGCAGTGAAGCACGGTTGTCGTTCACGGGTCTGAAATGTAACATGGTCCATTTAATCCTATCAATAAAATAAAAAAACAAAAGTATTTGTAACTCTTTCACGCAGTGATGCGCAACGGTGCACCATATCGACGTTATTTTTATATACTTTACAATTAAACCAGAAAAGCTAAGTCGTTTTGATAATCTTCATTTTTTCATATTAGCACGTACGACGCACCAAGAAAAATAAAACACGATTTCCTGCCGGCGCGGCAGGAAATCGTGTTTCGACGTTCGACGTTGTCTGTGCCGTATTATGGTACATTTGTTTGAAAGTTTCTCTTGGTCACTTAATCCGGTCCCGTCATGTCTTTCGAAACATTTTATTTATTGGTTTGTTGATCCATAATTTTCAAATTATCCTGATACAAATTAGGCAAGTATTTCCTTGGTTATAACAGGTCTATATTAGATATTTATAATCATTATCGAGCACAAATCTGCAATAAACTTACGCTGGTTCAATGATGGTGAAGAGCGCGTGTATCCTGGCGTGCAGTATGGGCCACGCCTGCAATATGGTGGAGGGACAGCGCGCAGGCACTCGACTGCGCTCCAACAGACCAAATAGCACCACCTGTAGGACAGCAACACAGATATTTTGGGAAAACTTCTTCGAGCTGATGTGAAGTGGTTTTTATACATTAAGGCCAGGATATTCGAGCGCAGTAGACATTTAGTGCTAAAAAACCTACGCCCGTGGCAAGTTGCCGCGGACGCTATTTGAATGAACTCGCTGACCCCGCTGTGCAAAAATTTCGAGTCACAGTATAAAATTGTAACAGAAGGTACGGTCAACTTACTTACTTTTACGGAATTCATGTTAATTTTTGGGGGTTTAGTTTTTAGGAAAATATAAGTACGGTAACATAATTTATTTTATTACTACCTACTATTGTTTTTATTTTCACCGAATCTCCTTTACTTTCATAATTGTTATAGCGCTTCCGCACTATGCAGTGCTTACAATCTGGTTTTTGGACTTTTTGTCAGTAAACTACTGGAGAGATTTTGTTGGGAGTTTGGGTAGTTTGTAAACTAAGTTATTATAGACCACGCGTACATTAGTTTTATCCGTAAATTCGGATAAACTCATCACTATACACAGGACAATCTATTCTTTAGTCTTAGGTAGTAGGCAGGTGGTAGGTAGGTGGTAGGTAGGTGGTAGGTAGGCGGTAGGTATGTGGTAAGTAGGTGGTAGGTAGGTGGTAAGTAGGTGGCAGGTAGGTGGTAGGCAGGTAGTAGGTAGGTGGTAGGTAGTTGGTAGGTAGGTG